>VZQC01012414.1:1360733-1544224 GCA_009823505.1 Rhizomys pruinosus | reverse complement strand
AGCAGTTGGGCGTAATGCATATTGGAAACAACAACAACAACAACAGAAAGGACTGCATCAAAGAACTGACTGAAACAGTGAACTTCTGCTCAAAACAGTCAACTTCCTCATGGAGAATATTGAGAAAGACTAAGAGATGAAAAGCATGTTTGGCAGAATGCATGAGCTCTGGTGGGGTGGGGGAATGGGCGGGAATGCAGGTCTAGATTTGTTTAAAAAATAAAAATAAATTTATGTGAAAAAAAATAAAAAAAGAAAATATTACATACCCAAACTTAGAAGATAAAAAAAATTTCACAAAGAAAAAAATCAGTACCTATATGGTACAAACATTAGAATAAAAAGACAGATGGTGTCTTTCACCTTAGAGGTGATTAAGCATCCAGCTTCAGAAACTGAGGAAACACAAACTACATAGGAAGAGGGAAATAAAAGCAGGAACCAGGGGTCTCTTGAGGTACCATGAGGAACCTGGCTCTTGACTCTAGTTGTGGCCACAAACATGATACTTTATAATCATTTTCTTAGCTCTGCATTTTTACTTTACTCTTTATAGGTGCTTCCATTTTCATAGTAAAATGGTTGGGACATTTCTGTCTGGTGAGAACACAGACATTTCTGTTCAAGTAGCCCAGAGACAAGTGAAGCAGAATACCAGAACATGTTGCCAGGAACATGACTGGACCCTGAACCACAGCCCTTTATTGAGAAGGAAGCCAGTTTGAGACCTGCTGACTGGGAGGCTATAGGATTTCCTTCAGGTAAAGACATCCACTCTGCAGGTGGGTAGCTGTGTTTTGCCCTAGGTGAGAGGCTTACACTGGTGTCAGGAGACTTGAGAGTCATCAGAGTCTCTGAGGAGTGAGAGCCGGGCACAGAGGTAAGAAGGAAGGGTGAGCCACTAGTATATTCCCCAGACAGGCAGAGGAAATAAAGACACTCCAGTTTCTTCTGGACTTGCAGGAGAAAGCCCAAGGAAGTAGCAAATGGAAGCAAACAGAAGGAAATAGTCAAAATGGTCAGGGCTTATTACCATTAACAAGAAAGAAGGACAGAAAAACATCCTTTGTCTTTGACAGGGAAGCTGTACCAATGTCCTTCAGTGGATATGGGGAAGTCATCCATGAGAGCCAAGGCATGGTCAGACATGACCGAGCAGCGGGAATGCCACACAGGCTGCCTTGCTGAGGAAGGGAAGAGGCACACAGGGCAATGCCAGAGGGCAGCTTGGGTTACGGATGTAAGGGGAGAGCACGACTGAAGGTGGCACAAGAAGAGTCTGGCTGAGGATGCGGCTCATGTGGTAGAGTGCTTGCCTAGTACAAATGAAGCCCTGGGTTCAAACCCTAGTACCACATCAACTGGGCGTGGCAGGCAGGCCAATAATCCCAGAGCTCCAGTGGTGGGGGACAGGACTAAGGTGGCAAGCAGAGGAGACAGTACCTGGGACTCCGCCTCATAATAATGCTCTTAGCAGTCTAGTCTCCTTACCTGCATGAACTAAGCACTCTCACCCCTCTCTAAACAATGCACCTAGTCAAACCTCAGAACACTTTGGCCCCTCACCTGCATCAGGCCACACTTATTCCCATCTCTGAACAATACTATGAGTTTTCCTGCCCCTGGCAATAGTCAAATGTTCTATTCAAGCATATTCCCAATGTTTCCAGTTATGAGGATCCCAGGGGCTGAGCTTTCCTGGCCTAGTGTTGTTGGGTGCATGAGCAGTTAAGTCGAAACTGTGTCCTCTAGTCACCTTTTAAGGAGAACCCCCTCCCCATTTGCCATCTTATGCCTGTGCATAATTGAGCATTTGATTAAAATGAGATGGACTGTGGGAAGGAACATGTGCAGTTAGGTAAGTGATTATGTAGTCAATCTATCAATTAAAATAGAGAACCACCCAAACCACATACCTCAGTCCCCTGTCAGTCTTGACTGTACAAACACTCGAGTTCAAAAAACTTATCTTGCTTCTTTTGAAAATCTATCTGGGGCTGGAGAGATGGCCTAGCAGTTAAGAGTGCCGACTGCTCTTGCAGAGGACCTGGGTTTGATCCCCAGCACCCACATGGCAGTTGAGAACCATCTGTAACTCCAATTCCAGGAGAACTTCAGTTCCAGGGGAATCCAACGCCCTCTTCTGACCTCCACAGCATTGCACAACATGGGTGCACAGACCTACATGCAGACAGTACATTCGTACACATAAATAAATAAACAAAATTAAAAAAAATTTTTTTAATTAAAAAAAAGAAAATCTATGTGAGTGTGGTGGTTTGAATGAGAGTGTCCCCCATAGACTTTAAGTATTCAGACATTTTGTCCCCAGTTGGTGGCACTGTTCTGGGATGTCTTAGAAGGTGTGGCCATGCTAGAGGAAGTATGTCATTGGGGACAGGCTTAGTGAGTTTGACAAGCCTTGCAGTCTCTGGGCTCTCTCGCTCTTGACTTCCTGTGCTCATTGCGAGATGTGAACCTCAGCTTTCTGCTCCAGTCCCAGCCACCATGCCCCCCACCACAGTGGACTCTGATTCCCCCGACTCATCAATCGTAAGCTCAAATAAACTCTTCCTTTTATAAGTTCCCTTGGTCACGGTGGTTTTGTCACAGCAGCAGAAAAGTGACTAATATAGTGAGCCCTTATATTTTCAATCCTTTGGGCTAAGAGGCCAAGAACCTAGAAACACCTGGCTTATACCCTAACCACAGCATAGCTGAGAGGTCAAAGTCATCCTTGACTACATTGTAAGTTCAAGGTTATAGAAGACTCTGTCTCATTGTGAAAATATAGGCAAGCAAAAGAGAGAAAAATTTGATTGAGGGCTGCAGGCAGGAGATGAAACTCAGCCCCTCTGTGATGGGAAGAGAACTTGTCCCTAGAAATGGTAAGGAGAGTGATGGGGGATTTCTGATCATGTAGCCTCACTCCGTGATACTTTGTGAGAGAAAAGCTAGAATGAGCAGATGGGGTAACTAGAGAAAGGACCATCAGGCCATCAGGCAGGAAAGATGGCGGGACAAGGCCTGGTCTGCACCATGGAGCCCAGTGGCTTGAGCTGTGTCTTCCACTAAAGCAGTGGTATTCCAGATATTTCTGTACACAGTTACAAGTTATATTTAATTTTCCAAATCCCAAGCTGGATATGGAGGCACATGCCTTTAGTTCCAGCACTCATGAGGCAAAGGCAGGCAGATCTCTGAGACTGAGGCCATCCTAGTCTACATTATGAGTTCAAGGTCAACTGGGGTTATAGAGAGACTCTGTCTCAATAAATAAACAAATAAATAAATCCAAATCCCTTCTTTTTGTCTCCAGATTGCATGCTTGTTTTCAACTTAGAGCAGAGCATTGAACTGCAAAGGACAGCTTTGTAATGACAAGGCCCAGGATTTCACACACAGCATCAAAATGACTGTTTTTGTGGACAACTTTAGCCACAACATAAAAAAAGAAAAACTATTTTATTACATTGCTGCAGTGTCCTTTGTACACACATATGAAGTCACATTTCTGAGAAGACCTTGTATTATAAAGTCAGGCCGACCTCAGTTCAAATTTAATATTGGTTCGAGATGCGGCACACTGTAGACTGGTGTGCTCTTTAGCTTCCCATTATCCAGAAATGGGAAGGTCAGATCTCCCTTGCAAAGTACTTGTGAAGAGTAAACTTAAGGTCAAACCTGGAACAAGGCTCAGCTCACAGCATCAGCGAGCTTTGCTCCTGACAGTAGCTCATACCCACAGCACACCAGGATAACACCATGCTCACCCAAACCTAGATTTTAGTGTCAGCATATCAGTACCTCACCACATGGCTCTTGAGCATCTATTATTATTATCATCGTTATTATTATTAATTTTTATTGAATTCTTGTGTATTTCATACATGATATTTCAATCAGGCTTAAGTGCCCCTACACCCTCCTCTCCATTGGCACCCTCCCACAGCTCCCCATCCCCTGAGTTCACACTTCCTGTCATTTGTGCTAGGGTCCATTTTGCCAAACTACTCTCCCCACCCACTCCTCAGTGCCAGCTCCTCCCCTGAGCTCTAGTCAGCCTATCCAGAGTCCATTTCCTAAAGGCCAGTTCTTCCTCACCCAGCCACAATCGCCTGCTTCACTTTTTAAAAATTTTGTCTGAGTGAATAGATCTGGGTTGAGCAGAAAATCTCAGAACATTCTGATATAGAATTTGGTATGGGCTTACAATGAGAATTCTTTAATCTTCAATCACAGTTACTAATTTTGAAGTGTCATTATATGTTAAAAGAGAGAGTTTGGGCAATAAGATGATATAATCTTCCCTTTATTCTCACTTCCCAAATTTGTAATCATCCTATTTTTAAAATGTGCATAAACCTGCTCTTTGTTTTGTTTCTAATACATTTCCATGACTTAGCAAAGTAGGGGAAAATATCTAAAATAGACTATTGGTCTTATGAACACAATAAAAAGAAAATAAAATTTTCCCAAGTATAAAATACAAAATACATGCTTTTATAGATAAGCCATAGAAAGATATGGCGTCTTAAAACTGAAGTGTGTATCCCTGACCATGTGGCAATTATGCATTTAAATGTTTTAACTAGTCATGAATGCTGGCAAATGGCTCAGCATGAAGAAAGATCCAAGACATCTTCAGTGTAAACCTCAAAACACAAAAATATCTAAACATGCTATCATATGGGAAACCCACAAATTGCAAAAACACATGTTCAATAAGGTGCACACACGCCTATGTGCATACATGCAAGTGTCCATACCATAAATTCCAAATTCAATCAGAAACATCAAGATGAGTTCACCCTAAACACTAAGGACCAGAGATAGAGATTTAAAGGAAGTGCCACTTCCCATGTCAGATTGCATACATTTGCAAGTAAACGTCTCCGTTTTACAATTTCAAATGAGTAAAGCTTAATTGACAAATAAATCTACATAAATAATGTCATACCAATTTAAAGTGATTTATTAGAATGATAGCACAGAAGAAAGACCTGGCAGCTGATGAGATCTTTATAGGCTTGTCCAGGATTTGTCCGCTTCTGTCAAAATTTTCTCCATGGCCCAGGCTGTGACTACATGAGAGACACTGTTAAAGACTTATAAGCACTAAAGCATTTAATCCTCACACTAAATCTGTGAGCTTAGCATTATTAGGTGCATTTTCCTATGAGGAGACTGAAGCCTGGGAGATTAAGCGTTCTTGCCAAAGTCGCATCAACAAAAGAGTGGACTTAGATTTACACAGGATCTCAATCATCAAACCCCACAACCTGTGTGCTTTCTGTCACATTTCACATTGAGCCGGAGAAAGCTGTTATCCATTAGCAAAATTTCATGAAGTACAGAGCATTCAAAGCGAATATATATATATATATATATATATTCAAACCAATCAATGTTCCTCCAGGGAGCTCAGATGCTGATTAACCACTTACTCTAACACATTATCAAAAATTGTTACTTTATGCCAACAAGCACTTTATGTACCTAAACCTTGCCAAAAGCAATCACTGGAGACAGCAGGGTGTAGAAAGTGGAAAGAATCATAAAATCTTCATCTCAATGAAGCTGCTACAGCAGCCAGTGTGCATTAACCCTTTGAAGCACTGGACTGGTTCTATGGATTCCAGTAAGTTAGACTTCAGCCCTGAGGACAGAACTTGAAGCTTAATCTGTGCTGCACATTCCCCTCAGAGCCCCACAAAGTAGTGTCTTCAGTCTTTCCACAGCTATATTGGTGGTGGCGTAGTCTGAAAAAAATGGGTTATTCTTGTTATGAAAGTGGCAGAAATCCAACCCAACGTCATTTAATTCCTTGTAAGTAAAAAGCTCAGAGTCCAACCTGAGGCGGAGATTTAAACACAGTAAGAATCATATCTTTGGGGGCTGGAGAGATGGCTCAGTGGTTAAGAGCACTGACTGCTCTTGCAGAGGACCTGGGTTCGATTTCCAGCACCCATATGCCAGCTAAGAACCACCTTTAACTCCAGTTCCAGGGGATGCCCTCTTCTGAACACCACACAGGTGCACGCAAATAAATCTAGGCAATATACTCATACACCTAAAATAAAAATTATAAATAAAGGAATCATATCTTCTCCTTCTGCCCCTGATACCCCAAGAATCTTTCTGAGATGGTGATAACAAAGGGGTTTCTGGAGCTTCTTGTACCTACAAGACAGGTCTCTGTTACAGTTTAGGTGTGAAATGTGCCCCCCAAATGGTCATGTGCTGAAGGCTTGCTACCCTATGGTGGGTGTAATCTCTGAAAGGGAATTGAATCAAAAGAACTCAGACCTAATCAATGGGTTAATCCACCGAAGGTGTCGTTATTGGGTGGTAGAAGAAACCGGGGTGAGGCCTAATTGGAGGATTTAGGTTGCTAGCAACATGCGCTGGGGGCCTGGCCCCATCCTCTCTCTTTCACTTGCTTCCTGGGCACCAAGAAGTGAAAGGTTAGTTCTGCCCTACCTCTGCTCCCCTCTATGAAGCTTTGCCTCAGCACAGCCCAGGACTGAGTTACTTTGAACTGACACCTCTGAAATCCTAGGCTAAGATGAACTATTCGAACACACCCTCAAGTCCTGGGACTGAGTGTGACTGAGTCACCCTGGATTTCACGCCTCCCCCAACGACCAGTTGTTGTGGTCAGAAAGATGATATGCCAAAAGGAGTGCCTGGTCATATGCGGCCTTCCTAGAGTTGCCCAGGTTTGGAATCAGCAGAGATTGGATAGGATAGGTATGGGGAGGTGTTTAGCTTTCACATAGCAACCCAGCTCTGTTACTGAATAATGATGGAAGATCCACTTGGAAGGGATGCAGCTCGTATGAGGGCTGCTCAGAGTCCTGAGTATGTCTTAGTGATTCTCAAGCCCCCTCAGTTGCCATCCGGTGCTATCTAGCTACAGCCCCACAATAATGCTTAACATCAGGCCACCCCCCCACTTTCTTTATTCCAAGGATTGTCTAAAGTTGTCTTCCCACATCGTCTCTCGCCTGTCCTCAGGACCATTCCTGATGCCTCCTGGTTCGCTTTCCTCAATTTCTGAGTCTCCACAGCTGTGGGATAGCAACAGTGGACTGTATCATGGTGCTGACAGGATCCTCAGTGCTTCCCAGAGCTGATGGACGCCTGCAGCAGATAAGGCAGAATGTGAGCGATCACCATTCCAGGCAGGTAGGAAATAGAGCTGTGAGGTGAGCGCGTGGAGGAAAGAAGGAAGGCGTGGAAGAGGGGCACTAGGTTAACTCAGCTCCTTCCCACAGCCATGACAACCCCAAGCTGTTTGCTTCCAGGAAGAACACGACCACCTTAGAAACTCAGTGTTAATAACTGCCACACTATCAAGCAAGAAATTCTATCCAGAAAACAACAAAACATTGATTAATTTAATTTTCTTCAGGGCTCCAAGTAATGATAAAAATGCTTGGGACTGGGGAGATGGTTCCATAGGCAAAGTTCTCACTGCTCAAGCTTGAGGACTTGAGTTCAAGTCTCCAGCATGCATGTAAAAGCTGGGTGTGAGAGCACACACCTGTAACCCCAGGGCTAGGGGGTAGAGGAAACAGGAAGGTCCTGGGGGCTAACCCCACACACAGTCCATTTGAAATGGAGAGCTCCAAGTTCGGTGAGAGACAATGTCTCAAAATAATGCAGAGATGGATGGGGGTGCGCACTCAGTATCAGCCTCTGACTTCCACATGGGCACACATGGCCAAATGTATCTCCACATATGCGCCTACACAATCGTATCACATACATGCACAGATATCTTACCCATTTCACAAGTCACATAAACTGAGACTTTCATATTTGGAAATTAAATGAGCCCCTTTGTTACTGCAAGATCGTCCCCTCCCTTGCCCTCGGTGTGATTAGTGACCCACCACTCTGGTGACCTGTGCCACCACCTCCAGCTCCTGCCAACTCCTTACCCTGTTGCCTGCCCCCGCCCACACACGCTAGGAGCCTTCTCTTTGAAAAGATCAGGAGTGTGTGTGTGTGTGTGTGTGTGTGTATGTGAGTGTGTGTGTGTGTGTGTATGTGTGTGTGTGTGTGTGTGTACTCCCTCGGCTGCTGTTTCTCAGGAGCCCTCTACCTTGACTGAATTTTGAGACAAAATCTCTCACTAGAACCTGGAGCTCACCAAATTAGGATAGGCTGGCCCCTGGGATCCACCCTCTGTGTATCCCCTGGGATCATAGGTGTGCACCACCAGGCCCAGCTTTTTACTTGGGTTCCAGGGATCAAACTCCCACTTGGTACCTGCTGATTGATTTTCTTTTCAAATAAACTTCCATCGGGAGCCCCGTGAAATTTTGGAAATTGGGTTTTGGGTTTCTCCACAACTCTCTCAGCTGGCCTTATATTTTAAATGGAATTCTGGGGCTTGTGTCTGTGTAGGAAGGAGTCAAGAACAATATACCTGTCAAGAATTCCTGCCTGGGTAATCTGTCAAGGGACTCTCGGGCCAATATATTAATATCAATACAAGTTTCAGGTATTAATATCTCAAGGGTGCCTGGAAGGTTCTTGCTTCAGACTGCCCTCCAAACCTTCCAGGATCCCTGTCTATTCATATTGTGGTTGAGTGGAGTCCAAAACACTCCTGCTGTCCTTTTCCACACAGACACTGCACCTAGCACATCTCTGGATTCCTTCAGGCATCCACCACATCGGCCCTAACTCCCCCTGGAGAACTAGGTCACAGTGAGTCCCACCTCAGTCAGAGCCCAACCTGGTGCTATGTCCTCCCATGGGGATCCTACTGGCCTACCCCATAGCCTTTACTCTGGAGAGCTTCTTCTGTCTTCTCCCCTTCTCTCAAGAAACAAGGCTGGAGAGATGGCTCAGTGGTTAAGAGGAATTACTCAGGATTGGTTCCCAGCATCCACATGGTGGCTAACAGCCATCCATAACTCCAGCTGCAAGAGGTTTGATGTCCTCTTCCAACCTTCCCAGGGGCCAGGCATGCACACGGTACATTTACATACATTCAGAAAAAATATTTTTACAAGTTAAATAAAAGTAAACAAAGTCTTGATAGAGAGAGAGAGAGAGAGAGAGAGAGAGAGAAAAGTGGAAGGAGAAGGGGAAGGTAAGAGAAGGGGAGGGTAAAGAAACCTTAGCCTGGGAAGAAATCTGTCCTTTGGTCAGATGGTTAATTTTGTTTTTATTTATTTATATTATATTATATTATATTTTACAAGGTTTCCCTGTAGCCCCAGGTGGCCTGGAACTCACTATGTAGATGAGGCTGGCCTTGAACTCACAGAAATCCTTCTGCTTCCACCTTCTGAGTGCTAAGATTAAAGGTATGTGCCACCACACCCCACTGATGTTTAATTTTAACCTTACCTTGACTAAGGGATGTCTGTGTAGCTAGTGACATGTCATTTCTGTTTATTTGATTTTTTTAACAATAAGTAATAAGAAATGAATACAAGCATCCTTCATGTAAAACCAATTTGCAAGCAGCTATGCCCAAACCCACAAGCCCAAGGCTCCCACCATCCAGCTGGAGGGGCTTGTATGTACAATCAAGTTGATCAAATAAGAGTCCAGTCTATATTGCTGTAGTTTCACCATTCACCCCAATCGCAGCCCTTACATTCTACCACGGCCCCTCTACCACAGATTGTTCCCTGGACTTAGGAAAGGGGCAGAAGTGGGAGAGAAGCCTAACAGTCTACTTTCTCTGGAGATGTCATTTTGGACTCTGATCAGTTCAGGCTGTTTCCTTTCATGGGTTGGCAGTTTATCCAGGAATAACCTTTCAATCCCACTAATGAAGCACAAGCAATTAGATATACAGGCATTTAAACAGTACTAATTATTATGGTAGGTTACATTGGTATAGACACATATATTTCGATGATATGCTGTGCTGGATAGCTTTAGTGTCAACTTGACACACCTGGGTTAATGGAGCCTCAATTGGGGAATTGGCTCCATTGGATTGGCCTGTGGCCACATCTGTGGAGTATTGTCTTGATGGTCGAGCAGTGTGGGAGGGCCCAGCCCACAATGAGTGGTGCCACCTCTGGGCAGGTTGTTGTGTACCTTATAAGAAGGCAAGCTGGGCATGAGCCAGGGGAGCAAGCCAGTGAACAGCATTCCTCTATGGCCTGTGCTTCAGCTCCTGCCTCCAGGTTCCTGCCCTGAGTTCTTGGGCTCCCTGAGTGATGAACTGTGACCCAGGAGATGTAAGCTGAATAAACCCTTTCCTCCCCAAGTTGGTGTCAGTCAGAGTGTTTTGTCACAGCAATGGAAGACAAACTAGGACAGAAATTGGTACCAGAAGAGTGGGGTGTGACAGACCTGACCTTGGTGTTTTGGGGAAGGATTGTGGAGGTGTTTGGAACTTTGGGCTGGGAAGATCACTGAATGCCTAGAGATTGTTGCTGTGGAGCTTGGAGCAGTTTTGATGAAAGATTTGTAGAAGATGGAGGCCTGACTTGTGAAGTTTCTAGTTTCAAAGGGGAGCAGAGATCATCAGGACTGTGTAATCTGTGGGTTCTGGTCAGCTGGGGCTGAAGAATCAGCTGTAAGTAACAAGAGACCAGAACCTGAAGTGAAACTTTTGTTGTACTGGGACTATTGATGCTGGTTAGCTGGGGCTGAAAAATCAGCTGTAAGTAACAAGAGACCAGCATCACTGGTGAAATCTTCTGGGAAGAATTTCTTCAGGGTCAGCACACAGAAGCTATGATCCAGAAGGGGCCTGAGCCTCCATCTCGAGCCAGAAGCAGGACTTGGTAATGTGTAAGAGTCTCCTATATGGTTCCGGTGTTGAAATTTGAGGGGGTCACAGAGAGCAGCTGAGGCTTGGCACTGTGAGAGGTCAGGAAAGACCATTGGTGGAAGTACACCTCGGTTGCCGTGGAGACCCCGGGATTGCAGGGGTCATGGAGAGAAGCTGAGGCTTTGCACCAGGAGAGGTCAGAGGACCTCTTCACATTGGTGAAGGGGCTGCCTCAGTTTCAGTGGCGACCCCAGTGTTTTGGAGATGCTGGGACCGTGGGACGACCACCAAGAGCAGCAGCAGGTGTGGAATGGAGTCGGCCTGGGCCTGCGAGATGAGCTGTGTGTGCCATGGATAGCAGAGTCAGAGAAGGGGAGCTGCAGAAACCCTTTGGAGCCCAGAAGATGGTGAGTGAGTCCCAGGTGTCCAGCCTTGAGCTACTTTGCTGGACATAGGTTTTGTTTGAGTGCCTGATTCTTCCCTTTGAAATAAGACAGTACTTGTTTTGGATTTTACAGTAGCCCACAGTTAAGAGACTTTTAATAGACTGAACTTTTAAGTGTCAGGACATTTTAAGGACTGTGGGGCTTTTAAGGTTGTACTGTCTTAGGTTGTGATTAATGATAACATCATACTTTAGGGATAAGAACTGGAAAGGTGGTGCTTTAATAGTGATGTGTTTTGTGTGTCAAGTTGACAAGGGGTCAATTGTGCTGGATAGCTTTAGTGTCAACTTGACAGACCTGGGTTGAGGGAGCCTCAATTGGGGAATTGGCTCCATTGGATTGGCCTGTGGCCACATCTGTGGAGTATTGTCTTGATGGTAGAGCAGTGTGGGAGGGCCCAGCCCACAATGAGTACTACCACCCTGGGCAGGTTGTTGTGTACCTTATAAGAAGGCAAGCTGGGCATGAGCCAGGGGAGCAAGCCAGTGAACAGCATTCCTCTATGGCCTGTGCTTCAGCTCCTGCCTCCAGGTTCCTGCCCTGAGTTCTTGCCTTGGGCTCCCTGAGTGATGAACTGTGACCCAGGAGATGTAAGCTGAATAAACCCTTTCCTCCCCAAGTTGGTGTTGGTCAGAGTGTTTTGTCACAGCAATGGAAGACAAACTAGGACATATGCTAATCCATGAACTATAGTTTTTCTGTAAAAGATGACAAGGTCTTACTGTGTCTTATAACATCTCCTAACCACTAGAGGACATAAGCTTGTGGCATCAGCCATGAATTATTCCTCCAAGGAGAGAGCTACTAGCCAATTACATTTGGGATATACAGACATATGGCTGCCACTGCTGCACAGTATTTCCAGGCAGGTGAGGTGTAGCTGATGCTGACGGAAGAGTCTTGCTTGACTCAAGGAGACCAATATTTGCTTTATTGATTTAGTGGCCTTTGGTAACACACTCTGGTATTCCAGAGACCAACTGTACACTTGCAAGTGTGGTCTCAATACATCTTTCCCATGCATATACCAGGTCTTTGGCAACAGGGCCTTACCACTTCTCTTCTTGCAGGTATCCCAGTTTACAGGCAAGAAGCCTTTACCTTTTAGGGGTCTTGGATCACTTGGCCAACATCTCCTTGGCAGAATAATCCATTGCTGATATCAGAGCTCTCCTGTATTAATATATTTTGCTTAATTGCACAGCTTATATATTTGACTTATATATTTGGCTCTGAATAGAGAATAATCCTTTCCTATGTCTATTGGTCAATTAAAGAAAGCAGTTATACTGGTTTTATAAGAGATTACATCTATAACAGTCGGCTCCAATTTACAGCTAGGGAACGACTTCATTACTATCATGTTCTTCTTTGTTCTATGAAAAGGAAGTAAGAAATTCTCTCACATTAAAAATTTGCAGCACCTGGGAGGTAAAGTTCTTTAGGACTCATTATAAACAGTTGTTACAAATAAGATCCACAGATATGTTTGATGCGTGTAGCAGTCTGAGGCTTTTGTTCCTTTTAATGTTTAGATGGGACAACTTCTCTGCTGATATTTCTTGGTACATCCTGCACAATACAAAGCTGTATCTTTTCTTTCTCAGCCATTAAGTTGGTGACATTTTGACCTGTGGGAACATGCAAATCTGTCTCCATAGTTAGTTTTAAGATTTAAGTTGAAAAATTTGACAAAAGGTTTAATATATAACTGTATCCCCATTTTTTATTATAGGTTTTTATTTAATGACCCATGAATCTCAAAAAGGCAGTTGTAGTACACATACCTATAGGCAGGAATCAAGGTGTAAATTTTCATTAAATTTACCCAAGCTGTTTATCATTGACTGTATATTGTTAATTTGGGAAGCAAATTTAATTCCTTAAGATAAATTATCTTACAGGTAAAAGAAAATGTTACAAGATGATACTGTACAACACAAAAATTACAGAAAACATTTGTATACATTAATCCCAAAGTTGTTGTTTTACAAATTTTAAGTAAAACAAATGTGGACAATAATTTATATTTCTAATTAGCTTATATGTATTACCATTTTATTTTTATTTTATTTTATTTTATTTTGTTGTTTTTGAGACAGGGTCTCCCTATAGCCCCAGCTGTCCTGGAACTCACTCCGCAGACCAGGCTGGCCTTGAACTCACAAAGATCCGCCTGCCTCTGCCTCCATTTTAATTAAAACCTTTTAACCAATGTTGTTTAATATAGACATTTTTACTTTTACTAAGTCCTGAAATACCATATAATATGTAGACAAAGTTTGGGCAAATTTGGATACCTGTTAAACTCACATCAATTAAATATACATTAATCAAATATAGACCCATGTCCCCCTCCCAACCCTCCCACCCCACCAGATTCACCATTTCAGTCAGTTCTTTGATACAGTATTTTCTATTGTTGGTGTTGTTGTTCTTCTTTCCAATATGCATCACTCCCAACAAGAAATGTTTACAACTAGGTTATTGGCACTAGCATCCACAGATGAGGGATACCATTTGTTGTTTGCTTTTCTGGGACTGTGTTACTTCACTTAATATAATATCTTCCAGTTTCATCCATTTTCCTGCAAAGTTCATGATGTTGTCTTTTTTTTACTGCTGCATAGAACTCCATTGTGTAGATGTACCACATTTTCTCTATCCACTCATCAGTTGAGGGGCATTTGGGTTGGTTTCAGCTTTTTGCTATTGTGAACAGAGCTGCAATAAATATAGCTGTGCATGTATCTCTACAGTAAGATGAGTCTTGTGGGTATATGCCCAGGAGTGGTATGACTGGGTCAGATGGCAAGCTCATTTTGAGTCTTCCAAGGGTTCTCCACAGTGCTTTCCATAGTGGCTGTAAAAGTTTACATTCCCACCAGCAATGGATGAATGTTCCCCTTTCCCCACAACCTCTCCAGCACTTGGTATCATTTGTTTTCTTGATTCTAACCAGTGTTATCAGAGTGAGATAATATCTTAAAGTGGTTTTAATTTGCATTTCCCTAATTATTAGTGATGTTGAACAGTTTTTAAGATGTTTCTCAGCCATCTCTAATTCCTCACTTCTGAAGTCTCTGTTCAGCTCTTTGCTCCATCTTTTGAGTGATTCATTTCATTTCTTTCTTCTTGGTTTTTTGAGTAGTTTATATATTCTGGAAATCAATGCTTTGTCAGATGTGTGTATGGTGAAGGTTTCCTCCCACTCTGTGAGTTTTCTCTTCATTTCCTTTGATTGTTTCTTTTGATGTACAGAAACTGAACCCAGGTCCTCTGCAAGAGCAGCTGGTGCTTTTAACGGCTGAGCTATCTTTTTAGCACCTCAAACAGTAATTTTTACCATTTCTGTGCAAGAGTTAAGCATTTTCATATGATACTATCCAAAGATAAAAATTGAAACTTACATGCTGAGGAAGGAAAGGAAAACGTGAGAAGACTTTATTTTCTGTAATAAGAGCAGAAAACTTTCTATATGTAATAAAGATGGTGCCATTCACAATATGCAGTAGCCCCTACTCTGAGCCAAGGTCTGATAGGCAGCACTTCTAGAGCCTGAGCGGCTTGATGGCCCGCACACGGAGCATCGCACATTGGGCATGCGTGTGTTCACAGCCAAGGGTGAATGAAGTCACTTGATGCAACACAGGCAAGCCTTGCTGGCAACGCCTCAGATTCATCCATTTGATCTTGAATTAATTTTTGGTTGTTGCATGTTGAGAAACCTTTTGCTGTTGCCAAATTCCCATGACTCCCACATTCTGCCTTGTGTTGCCACAGATGGTACTGCGATCCACAGTTCAAGAACCTGTGTTTTGGGGTGTTCAGACGGTTCCACATGGGAGCACAGCCTATGACTGGCATAGTCACCTTATGTGTCGGGCCATACTTTGGTGGTGGGTTTTGTTGTTGTTGCTAGTTTTCTGTTTTGTTTTGTTGTTTTGTTTTGTGTTTTGATTAAAACAGCATCTAGCTATGTTGCTTAAGATGACCTATAACTGGGGCTGGAGAGATTGCCTAGTGGTTAAGATCACCGACTACTCTTGCAGAGGACCCGGGTCTGATCCCCAACACCCACATGGAGGCTGAGAACCGTCTTTAGCTCCAGTTCCAGGGGAATCCAACACCCTCTTCTGACCTTTGAGTGGGTGCACCAACCTACATGCAGACAGTACACTTATAAACACATAGTAAATAAATAAATAAATAAATAAATAAATAAATAAATAAATAAATAAATCGAGGATCTATAACTATTACACCCATCCTCCTGCTTCTTCCTCCAAGGGGCTGGGCTCAGAGGTGGGCACTACCATGCCCCGCTTGCACACTTATTTAGATCTGTTTTTGTGCCTGTCCTCTTTGCCTGCCCTTCTCAGGCCCAAACCTTAATCTTCTATTATGGTTTGAATATAAAGTAGTCTCCAAAGGATTACCAGTTGAAGTTCCAGCTGAGGTACTCAGAGATGTGACTGTGGGAGAGGTGATTACACTGTGGGGGCTCAGACCTTATCGCAGTATTAGCCTGGTAATGAACTGAAAATTTCATGGTATTACTGGAAGCTGATGGAAACTATGGAGTAGAGACTGGTTGGACGAAGGGAGTCACTGGGGTCTTTAAATAGCATAACACACCCTAGATTTTTCATGTCTTTCTCTGCTTCCTGGCCACCACGAAGCAAAGCAAACTTGCTCCACCATGCCTTTCCAACAGAATGTTATACAGCACCATGTGTCAGAAATAGCAGAGCCAGTTAGTCACCAGGAACCTCGGAAACTGTGAGCCAAAATAAATCTTCCCTCATTTCATTGTTTGCATCAGGTATTTTATCACAGCAACAAAGGCTAACCCAGATTTACAAAACAACCTCAATATCTAGAAAAACTGTAGATAAAATCAGCTCTCCACAGTTTGCTAAGTAACCAACAGTGGGTATATCAAGGTTCCTTCTTTGCTATCCCGGCCACCTGCCAAGTGTCTTCTCCTGCAATCTTTTGCATAATGGTCAGGAGAACACAATGGATTCTTTTTAGATAATCATATATGAATAACAACTTCCATTTCTTGAACAACAAACATTGCTACTAGCCCATTATTCTAATTAACACAGTGTAACATTTGCACAATACCAGGTGAGTTAATCATATGATTAGTCCCATTTTACAAGTCAAGATGCTGTAGAATGAAAACGTGCAAGCAACATGCATACATTCACATAGCTAGGAGACATGAAAACCAGAATCCATACGGCCCATTTAAGGACCGTGTTACCATAACCCCTCTTCTATTCAAATGAGGAATACAGACAGCATGGACAGCTGGGCTGGGGGTTAAAGAAACTCAGTTTGAGCTCTAGGGCCCACTCATACTTCCCTCGGCTTTCTGTGCTATTTTTTTTTTTGTCAGGCTTCCTCTCCCGGAACTCATCCTGTCCACTCTTTGTCTGATGTGCTCAAGCTTCCAGTGTTTCACATGATCACGAGCTCACCAGATTCAGAGGAACAATGGGGGATGTGGAAACACGTGGCCTTACAATGTACAGGTATGGTTCCCAGTGTTGGAGAAAACACAGGGAAACATAGACGCTTGTCAGGTTTTGACCTTCAACTCTGAGAACTGCCCATTAAGGGCAGTATAGAGTCAGCCTTGGTTGTGAGGAGCACCCAATATCCCAGAGCTAGATTAGTGCAGTCCCAGAGCTCACCATGGGAAGCCAAGGCAGAAGGTTGACAGAGTATCCTACATCTCTCCATTGACACAGTAAGAGGAGAAAAATTGCTCAGTCATCTGAGACAGAAGAGTGGCGTCTTCTGCTAACCACAGGCAGTGTGGTCCCTCCCTATACCCATGGGCAGAGAGAAAAGCAGAATTCCCTGTGACACCCAGTAAAGTCCAAGGGCCCGGCCAGTGCTCTCCACCCTCTAGCATATAATGAGCACAACATACCACGTCTGATCAAGGTAGAACCTTTCAAGCTCATTGGAATTTAAGGCTAAAATAAAATTGAGAGTGTCAACCCATGGTAAAGACTCAGAATGAAAGAGCAAATCTCATGGAGAAGTCTGACTGATTAATGGATGTCAGGAATTGCAGCTCAGCTTTGGGAGACTTGGTAGTTAGCAAATGTCAACATTTATTGGTGGGAACGAAGTTATGGGGAACGGACATAAGACAGAACCAGCGAGAAGAATTCAGCGTGAACAGGGAACTTAAACAGTGTAGATAAATCAAAGGAATGAACAAACAGAAAAGAGACACCACAAGACGTTCAAGCAGAACCGTTAACAGGGAACTAAGGGCCAGCGGGCAGGTAATTGAGTTATCCCAGAGAGGAAGTCACACGTAAAGATTAGTCTGCAGCACTGTCTTGCCTGATGTAAGACAGAGGAAACTGTTAAGGTGGAGAATGCAGAAAGAGTAGAGAGCGCTCAGTCGAGCCATGGCCCACCTTCCCAGACTTCATTTGTTTCATTGTGTTGTGCTCATTTGTTGGAGATAGAGTTTCATATAGCCCAGGCTGGCCTTAATTTCACTACATAGCAGAAGATGATTTGAACTTCTGGCTCTTCTGCCTCTGGCTCCTCAGTGGAATTACAGACACGCACTAAGAAGTGGCTAAGCAAACACTCTAGCAACCTATCTGTAACCCAGCACACAGACATCTATGAATGGTGTAGTAATCAATAATTTAACCCTATGCTTCTGGATATAGAATATTGTCCTATCACTGACTCCACATGAAAATAGAAGGTCATGAATAAACCAATTCACATGGGATGGTTTGATGAAATACAAGACCTAACACAGGATGGATCTGCGGTAGGCTGCCCAGGCCGTCAGCTAGACTGGAGTTGCTCCATGGAACAGGACATGATCTTCAGATGGCCAGAGTCCCAGTACTATTGTTTATGTTGCAAATGTCACCCAAAGGTCCTTGTGTAAAAGGTTTGGTCCCCAGCCAGTGATGCTGTGGGAGGTGGTAGACCCTTTACAATATGGGGCCTAAGGGAAGTTAGGTCATAGGAGGCCCTTTCCTGTCTTTTTGCTTTTTGACTACAAGCAGGGGGGAGTACCATGACCTCTGACTCCTTGAGCCAATTCATCCTTCTTCATAAGCTGATGATCTTCAATTACTCTTTCATGATAATGGAAGTCTGACTAATATATTTGGGGCTTTCTAGTCCAGAAATACACTGACCCCATGTGAGTCACTGCATGTGGCTCTTGAATGAGTGCTGGAAACATGGCTGTGGGAAATGAGATGTGAAAACTAGAAGACTCTCACAGGAAAAGATCAAAACATTTCTATTGGTTGTTGTTGTTTTAGGATAAGGTCTCACTTTGTGGCCCAGACTAGCCTTGAACTCATGACAATTCTCCTGCTTCAGCCTCCTGAGTACTGTGATTAGAGAAATGGGCCATCATGCCTGACTTATGTTAAACTATTTCAACAATACTTCCATACTGATTAATGGCTTAAATGATTATATATGTATGTACTTATGTTCAAATATATATTTATTTATTTATTTATTTATTTATTTATTTTTGTATGTGTATGAGTGTGCTGTCTGCATGTAGGTCTGTGCACCCGTGTCGTGCAATGCCGCGGAGGTCAGAAGAGGGTGTGGGATTCCCCTGGAACTGGAGTTCTCCTGGAGTTGGAGTTTCAGACGGTTCTCAGCCGCCATGTGGGTGCTGGGGATCGAACCCGGGTCCTCTGTAAGAGCGGTCGGCGCTCTCAACCGCTAGGCCATCTCTCCAGCCCCCTCAAATATATATTTAAATAAACTACAGTGGTAGACTAGTCAGCCTGGGATACAAATTCAGCTTGCAAGGTAGAAAGAGCCCATTTGAAACAACTTGATGACAGTCCCCTCCCACACATCTGTGTCTCAGTCCACATACCCAGACCTGTCTTAGAACCTTACTCCTGCTGAGGTTTATAAAGTAAAGGGGCTCAGCAAACCCTCAGCTATCTTCTTGGAGTTGTGTCGTAATGTCCAGGGCTCACATACAGCCAAAGGGCTGTCACCTCTATAGCAGGGATTTGGACATTGTAATGCTTTCTGAGTCAGTAGTGCACATGAGAACTAATGTCTCTGGATCTCTGCGGTGGTCCACTCCCAGTTAGCTTCATTATCATCTCCCCATCCCCAAGGTCCATCAGCTGCTACCAGCTCCTTCTGAAGATGTTGCACTCTGGAGACCTGGGAGCCTTGCTGAAGACGGGAATCCAGGGGCAGACTCTGTCTGTTCCAGCCTCTTCTGAGGAAGGAACTAGGGTGCAGGGCGGGTGGAGCCCCACTGCCTCCCTGTGCCACTCTAGCCCTTCAAAGCCTCTCAGCCGTACTGATGTTTCAGCCTTGGCAGCAGGCCTCCTCCCAAGGTCAGCCCCAGAGTCCTCTTCTCAGCTGCAGAAGGGACACCCCGCCCATCACCAGGGCGTGACATTCTCTGCACCGCGTGCTTGAAGGGTCTTTTCTACAGTCAGAAGAAGGCAAGACACTGCGCAGCCGCGCATCTGACAGCCAGGCTGGGAAGCCAAAAAAGAGAAGAATCTGGAAAAAAATAGACCAGAAGGAAAGAGGCTTTGCTGAGCATCCCCCACCCTTCCCTCCTGACAAGATGATGTGTCTAACCTTGACCAAACAGAGAAAGTATCACGAATGTGTACTTTTTATTAGAATACATTTTAATTATGTATAAAACAGTATTTAAATCCACAATATGTGTGTTTGCAAGTGGCATAGATTATAGTCATTCATTCGGTGAAACCTCATTAAACCGAACCTTTAAAGTGCTGTTTCGAAGCTTCTGGATAATAAGATAATCACCACTTGGTTTCAAAAGTATTCAGAGCAGAATTTCACGTGGGCTTTGACACCTGTGTAGTTGCTGGTAGTGCTTCCCAGCCTTTCCTCCCTTCAACCATCCTCCAGGTGACCTTGACTTGAGCACTCAACAAGCCTTCTTATTGCAGACTGTATGAACTCAGCCCTGATGCTGTTGGATTTGATTCTTATTCCCAAGGATCCAAGTCTAACTGAGTCAAATGCTGCATCTGTCTAATTATTTTGTGGCTTCTTCTTGTTTCTAGAAGGGGTGGAATGACCACCAGTGCTGATGTCATTTTGTTGTTGGCCCGTGCAACCAGAATGCTCTCACACAGCAAAAATTTCATCTGATGCAGAAACGGGGTTTTAATCTGTGGCGAATGGGGCTCCTGGACTCCCACTAACAACAGCGCTCAGCAAACCAGAGGGAAGGTGGTTCAAAGTGGTAAGACCCACAGGACGACAGATAGCTACACAAGAAAAGCAACAGCCCTGGCCAGGTGACTGTTGTATGGGTTTCTCCACATAGTGAGCTCTGTGGAGGTACAGCCCCAGCCTGTTCTCTGGGTTCTCCATAGTGAGCTCTGTGGAGGTACAGCCCCAGCATGTTCTCTGGGTTCTCCATAGTGAGCTCTGTGGAGGTACAGCCCCAGCACGTTCTCTGGGTTCTCCATAGCGAGCTCTGTGGAGGTACAGCCCCAGCACGTTCTCTGGGTTCTCCATAGCGAGCTCTGTGGAGGTACAGCCCCAGCACGTTCTCTGGGTTCTCCATAGCGAGCTCTGTGGAGGTACAGCCCCAGCATAGGAACACGAGATCCTGAGCACCGCCCCAGTGGCTGCCTCGTCCCCTCCCTGCCCCAGGCATCCTTGGCTTCCATTAAGAGCTGGTTGATCTTGGAGCACTGCACCACTTAGGCCCCTGTTCAGTTAAATGAGGTTTCGGCTCCCTGTTGCCCCGGTCATGTCCTGTGCAAAGCAGATACTGGGCCTGGCTCTGGGAGGTGCAGGGCCATAAATCATAAGTGTCAGGGGCTTTTCAAGTTAAATCCCTCAGCCTTCCAGCCCATCACTCACAGCAGGCTCAGGGAACGTCAATTATGGAAATGCCTTCAGTCAAGATTAGAGGTACATTTGGTTATTCATTGAGTTTCCCGTCCTGCGTTGCAATAAGTCTATTTTGGGAATCATCTCGCAATATACTACTTGGTGCAATTTTTTAATATAAAGGGACTTGGAGAAATAAATACTAGATGTGAATGTGTATATGTTTTGGGAGGGGAAATTTTACTGAAAATGCAGCAGAGGACAAAAATTTTAATTAGTACTGAAAAATAACCTGGTTTCAAATAAAATTCCCATCACCCAGGCGAGAGAGACACCTGAGAAAGCCACATGCTGCAGCCCTTCCTGTCAGCATTGTCAAAAGTCGCTTCCCAGGCTTTTAAATCCCTGGGTCCTAATCCTGGCAGCTTGTGGGGCGAGTCTCATAAACCCACCCCATAATGAGCATTTTATTTAAGCCATTTTTAGAGATTAGAATGGAGTTCATTTCCTTATGCTTTTCATTTATGTTACTTTTAATCCCTTCATTCTAGAAACTTAATTGCTATTTTGCTGGTCCACAAGCAGCTAACCTAAGCCTTCCCTAAGCGTTTCTCAGTAATTTCCCTTTGGTTATTTACTGCATTTTTCTCTTTAGTCAGCTAAATGCAACTTTCAGGGTATTTCTTGGTAGAATAAAACTTTGAAGATGCGTTTTCTTGCGGTGGCTGTTATAACCAAATTTCATTGTGAAATTTTCCCTCTTCTGGGGGCATCAGCTACATGACAGAATGATGAGTGTGAGTCGTTAGTAATGACTTTTCTTATCTTGAGCAAAACACTCAGCATTACACTTGAGAGACAAAAACAAGGAGGTATTTGATGTGTATTCCACCCTTTTATTAACATGTGGATTTTGTGATCAGGAGTTTGGGCATCAGCAATTCCCTTTTAGCCTGGAGCATGCTATGGAGCACTTACCTATTTAACTTATGTGTCTGACTAGGGTTCTACCTCAGAGATGCAGCACCATAAAGCAATAGGCTTCAGAGATCGCACTGACGTGATAGCCCTCCCTGGATGATAGAATTCATCTGAGGAAAAGACTGTGGAGAGCAGCAATTCAATTATTTATCTATTTATCCCTTTAACAAAATATAGGTCAAATGCGACAGGGAGGTCAGAAATTTGGACTGGGTAAGAACTCATCCATATACACATACAGATGAATATTCAAATCCACTAAATCAACTCCATGGTGAATGGGTATAGGAACGTGTGTACATAATATATATTTATTTAACTATATTTGTAAGACTGTATTCAATGCTTCAAGGACAAAAAGGATTTGGCTAGGTAATAAAATGGCTGACTTAATAAAAGCAGCTGTGTGGGAGCCAAGTGTAAATCAAGGTCACAAAACAATTCCGAGTCCTGTCAGACCCTCCTTGTCCCCGCTAAAGCTCCTAGCAAGTTTCTCCCTTGCCTGAAGTAGCAAAGTTTCCATGGGCAATCTGCTGACTGTTCACCTGTTTACACAGAAGGAAACTGGGCCTTCCACAAGTGATGTGCCCTACCCAATGTCATACTGAAGGAGTAGACCTTCTCACTTTTAATCTCCCTTCAACAGCATCATAGCAATGTCCAACAAGTATTTCCAAGTCCTGGTTCTAAAAATTGATCATTTCATGCCTAGGTGACACATCTACCATGCAGCCTCTACACATAAGCCCCAAGCATCATAGAACAAGGACCCAAAAGGCATTAACTACCTGTTAACTCTTGTTAAGGAAGCTCCTCCATGCAAAAGGAAGCCAAGAACTCAAAGGGCATGAATGCCCAAACCATGAAGATTAGGAGTCTACAGAGTGTGGCTCCATGGTCAGGCTGCCTATATTCCGTTCACCCACCCAGGGCTCAAGGAACATTGTGGGGGAGGGGGCAGAAAGATTGTAAGAGCCAGGGAGGGGATGCAAGACCAAATGGAACTGATCCTATAAGCTCCTGGGACCAAGTTCATATGAACCTATAGCATTGGTGTCAGCCTTCTTCAGAAAAAGAGTCTTGAAATAGGCTGACTAGAGTTCAGGGGATGAGCTGGCACTCAAGAGTGAGCAGGGAGAGTAATTTGCCACAATAGACTCTAACACAAATCACAGGTGTGAAGGGGGGGTTGGGGGGTACCACTGCTAGAGGGTGCCAATGGAGAGGTGGGTAAAAAGGCAATTAAGACTGTGGGCGTGGTGGCGCACGCCTTTAATCCTAGCACTTGGGAGGCAGAGGCAGGCGGATCTTTGTGAGTTCAAGGCCAGCCTGGTCTACAGAGTGAGTTCCAGGACAGCTGGGGCTACAGGGAGACCCTGTCTCGAAAAGACCAAAAAAAAAAAAAAATTATGTATGAAACACATAAAAGTCAATTAAAAAATAAGTGGTGCATTTGAATACCCCAGTGGATGATGCCCAGAAATTATGATGGAGAAGAGTCACCAAACAAACAAATAAATAAAGCTTTTTTTTTTTGTCTTTATGAGACAGGATCTCCCTTTAGTTCCAGCTGGTCTAGAGTTTGCTCTGTAGACCAGGCTGGCCTTGAACTCACAGAGATCTGCATGACTCTGCCTCCCAAGTGCTCAGATTAAAGGTGTGTGCCACCACACCCAGCCAATAATGCATTTTTTGTTGTCATTGTTGTTGTTGTTTCAACTAAAACCCATTCTCTCATAAAACTCTGAACAACCACACTAGGAATCCTCATTAAAGAGCTAAGAGGGGTGCTTAAAATAGGCCCAGTGTACATCTTTCACTCTGTACTCAACACAACCAGCCCTTGAGAATATAAAGAAGAGGTCACAGCTTATGTATAAATAGCTTAGCCATTCAAATTATCCATGTATCATTTTTCCATGGGTGACTTCTGTGAAATGTGAATAATTCTACATGCCCAGAACAATTTGAATACAGCTGTATTAGTTCATTTTCTGCTCACATAACAAAATACTCAAAGCTAGGGAGATAGATCAGCAAAGTTATTTCCTGTAGAAGCAAGAAAACTTGAGTTCAATCCACAGCAGAGGCAGACAGATCTCTGTGAGTTCAAGGCCAGCCTGATCTACAGAGCAAACTCTAGGCCAGCTGTAACTAAAGGGAGACCCTGTCTCAAAAAGACAAAAAAAAAAAAAAAAAAGTGACCGACAGTGCTAGAGGAAAACATCCAGTATGGACCTTTGCACCCCCACACACAGACGAACACTGTGGCACCCCCCACCCTGATAACCTCATTGAACTCCCCTACTTCCCAAGCAACACACTTCTAAGTATCATTAAATATGATTCTGGGATTAAGATTCCAACATGTGCACTTGGGTTGGGGGGGGCACATTCAAACCAAACACCTTAATGTCTCTGACACAAATTGAAAGGGAAACTCTCAACCCTCTCCAAAGTACAAAATAGCATGGTGTAGTATCAATTCATTATCTATTTTCTTTTTAACTGTTACAATCTTCTAAAGACTGCACGTTTCAACTGCATCATTAGGGGTCTCGTAAGTTTCCTAGGCAATGTGCTTTGTACATGGTGAATGGTTATAAAATGCGATTTTCTCTTTTATCATTATCATGCTGGAGATAAGCACCACAGGGTAATTAGAGCACAGCTTGTGTAATATCAGAAATAGCTGATAAGGTTTCCAGAATAAAGGACATCATCACACTCAAGATAGGTTGTCACTTCAGTGTAATGGTGACTAAGGTACACAGGTTTGTCATACAGAGCCTGGACTATCAACCTGCCCTTTCCCTGCAAACTCCAAACCAGAGCTTGGCAATGAAGTCAGGACAATGGCGGGGAAAGGGTTCCCTGGGAGAAAGAGTGATAAAATCCCTGCTAGTTGCTTAAGCTCTGGTGGAAAGTTCCACAGAAGTCAGTGTTTTATTCTTATACTAAAATAATTGAGGGTTTTGTTTTTTTTTTTTTTTTGGTCTTTTTGAGACAGAATCTCCCTTTAGTCTCAGCTGGTCTAGAACACACTCTGCAGACCAGGCTGGCCTGGAACTCAAACTCACAGAGATCCGCCTGCCTCTCCCTCAGCCCCAAGATTTTTAAGCATCATAAGTTTCATTCAATAGTCTCCAAGTATGCCATACACAATCCATCCATAGTTAAGAGACCCAATACCAGCTCATCCTTCACAATCCATGAGTTAGGGTGGAACTCCCTTCAACTCACAGTCAGGTCCTACTTAGCTCTTTCTGGAAGGGGCTAGGGAGGCATACCTCATTCCTAATCACTAGTGTGATGAAGACCAGAAGTATTTGAAATGATAAGTGATTCTGATTCATTAACAAAAACTTCAAATGACAGAAGTAAACTGAACTGTCCATGGGAAAGTTCTTAAGAACAAGGAACATGCTGAACTTGGTATTTTAAAAGCTGTCTTTCATACTCACGTGCCCTCTATTGAAGAGAAAACAGAAAATTTTAACAATTTACTGAAAAGCACTACCAAACAACAACCTCAATATAATAACAACAAAGTTAAACAAATTTTGTTCAGTTCTTCAAGTCGTATTTAAAGAGCAAGGTCCCTGTTCCCAGAAAGCGTGGAGACTCAGCCTCATGTTTGGGGCTGTAGTCCTTCAGCCACAGGTGGACACGCCATTCCATACATGCAGCTCTTTACAGGAGCTGTGATCATGTGCTTCCATCACTAACAATAGAAGAGGAAACACATGTTTTTCACAAGAAAATAAGGCTGCACAAGGGTTTACTGAGAGCAGCCCAGCCCAGAGCCCGACGCCTGGTCATCCAAACACCTGCTGACTCAGGTACCAATAAAATGCTCTGTTTCCCAGAGGAGGGGGATGTTTGTCATGTCCAATTGTAAATTGGATCCAAAGTGTAGATATCTCTGCTTGAGCCTAGGATCTATTTATGCCACGATGTATTAGAGGAGAGAGCAGTAAATTAAAATTTTTGTAAACTTTCTAATGGAGCTTTTTGTTGTTCACATTTGACGTAACTGACCGAATGGGACATGCTCGCTTTTAATGTGCTTTCATTTCTTTCTCCTCTCCCGTCCCCTTGGTGCTCCCCTCACATGGCACGTTAATACTTTATTCAGAGCTTTTATGTCTCCCTGCACTGTGGGCTGATTTCTTGTGGACCGAGCTGCTTTATTTATGACCAAATAGACAAAATGCTTTTGTTATTCATTTCAGGGGGCATTTTTAAAACCGCTGGGAATTTCAACCCGCTAAATCCCAAATTGTTTTTCTGTGTCCCAGCAAATTGCCTAGTCTCTGGCTCTGGCCCAGTAACAGTCTCCCTCTCTCTGGAGGTCTTTGGAGATCTCTTTGAACACCACCTTCCTGTGGATAGGAGGGGAGAGTCCTGCTTAGGCTACAGGCCATCCACAGCTATAGCCTGTAATCTGTATGTACCCCTTCCATTTCCTCATAGGCCTTAAACCCTTTAAGAAACATAGATTTCTGTTTCATTGGTTTGGTCACTAGCTTCTGTCATTTGTGGAGCAGAATTTCAGGGGCTACCTGGAGGTTTCCAAGTGGGTCCCAGGAAGGCTGACAGGGGGCATACATCTCCAGCACTCAGCATCTGGCCTCCAGAGGTCACAAAGGCCCTAACCACTGCCTCCCCACTGGGTACCTGACGTTCTGTCATCAGAGAATGGCATGGGAGAGTCCTAGGATATATTGTCCCCTATTGGAACAGCCAATCTTTTAATCTCAAGTGTAAAAGCATGCTGGATGGGGTGGCCATGGGACAGGAAAGGAACTGGGTTTGTCTTGAACCCAAAGCCCCTTTGCTCTGCGATGCGTTATTGCTCCCTTGTCTCTGCTCAACATGGAACTTCTGTGCATCCCTCTCTCCAGGTCCATCTGAGTACCTTCTCTCAGGGCTGTGGGCACTGGCCTCGAACCACCATGTGTCCACTTGAGACCAACCACACAGAGAGGCATAGATTCCCAGGCCAACCTTGTGCCCACCTGGATTTCACCCTGGGCCTTTTTCATCTGCACCAAGCCACCCGCAGCTTTGGAAAAGGCCCAAGAGAAGATGCCAATGAAATAGCAAGGAAGCTTTTCCTCCCCTGTTTTTCCCCCTGCCTCGGCTAATTAATTTTTGACATTGTGTATTCTTGCACCTATCAACTGCAGTCAGTCTTCCTTGTCACATAGATCTGGGTGGGGCCTGTTTCAGCAGAGCCCAGAGGGGCTTAAAAGAGTAGGTGTCAGAGCAGAAAATAATTCCATGACATCCATGATAAGTGAGTCAGGTGTAAGCTTCTGTTTCCCAAGGCAATTGCGCCAGAGTGCTCTGCCTCCTCCATCCTTTCCTCCTCCCTCCTGAGTCCTCCCTCCTCCCTCCTCCTTCCTTCCTTCCTTTCTTTCATCCTTCCCTCCTCCTTTTCCCCTCACTTCTTTTTGCTTTTTTATCATCTCCTTTGTGTTTCTCTTTTTCCTCTCTCTCTCTCCCTTCCCTCCCTCCCTTCTTTTACTTTCTATCTTGTAAGAAGCAGTAGATAAACCTTGACATTCCACGGGATCTCTAGAGGAAATGCCTTTCCACTTGCTACCCTTCCTTTGCTTATTTGTGTGCTCCATAAACATTTACTGAACCCTAACAGTGTTTTACTGACATTGGGTAGTGTACCATGGCTATAGAACTCAGCAAATTGAAAGAGAGGTGATGATTAATCTTCATTGTCAACCATCTGATCTGTAGTCACCTCAGAGACACACCTCTTCAAACTGCACCATGAAGCAGAATAAACCCTTCCTGAAGTCGCTTCAGTCAGGTGTTTGTCACAGCAACAAAGACAGCTAATACAGAGAGCAAATGTGTACTGGCTAGTGCCCAACAGAAAGGAGAACACTTTATCAGCAGATTCCAAAGAAAAAAAACAGTCCGGCCCAAAACAGTACTGCAGGAAATTTTCCTGCAGGGCCCTGTGTGGTGGTTTGAATGAAGGAGAACTGCCCCCATAACTCATGTATTTAAATACTTGGGCTTAGAGGGTGGCACTATCTGCAGAGGTTTAGTGGGTATGGCCTTGCTAGAGGACACATGTCCCTGGGGGTGAGCTTGTAGGGTTCATAGCTGTCCCCCACTCTTGGTTGCTCTATGTATGTGTAAAGATATGAGCTCCCTGCTCCAACCACCTCCTGCCGCCATGTCTCCCCTACAATGATGGACTCTCCCTCTGAAAACATAAGCCCAAGTAAACTCTTTGTTCTGTAAGTTGCCTTGGTTGTGGTATTTTTGTCAAAGCCACAGAAAAGTAACTGATACACTATATGAGACAGAGTCTCCAAGCTGTGAGTCATCGAAATTCACCCCATCTCCTCTGATTTTCTTGTGCAATATAATGTAGACAACTTACTAGAAGGTACAGCCCTAAGGAGGCTGGTGGGAGAGACAGAGAGTGAAAACTCTGTGCCAACAGAGACGCAATCGTGCTGGCAAGGCGGTGCCACTGAAGGACCAGCCTCACAGCTCACCGAATACTCACTTTTCTTCCCAAACTGCTCAGCTCCTGTTTCAAAGGAAGCAATGGATGGTCTGTGTGACATGGCCCACAAGCCCATACCAGAACAGGATGGGACTCAACCCAAAAGATCCTACACGAATAGTCTCCTATAACAGAAGAGTGGCAGGTGCACGCAGAGCCTCCTCCTTTGTATAAATTTAGTTGGTCTTTGTCCACCTGTGAAAAACAGGAGATTCTTCCAGGGACTCAGCATCCCAACATCCAGTAAAATCACATCAGTGTTAGACAGTGGTGTCGAGTCACCCCCTGAAAAAGCTGGTGTTTTTAAGTGGAGAGTATTTTTTAATTAAACATGTGGAAAATGATATGGAAAAGGGTTTTGACCCAATGAATGATGCAAAGAAACATCAGGGAGAAGAGATGAGAGGGAAAGACAGAGAGAAGACAGAAGATATGTACAAGGAAAAGAACACAGAAAGGCACAGGGAACACTGCAGCAGAGGCCATGAGGAAAGCTTGGGCTGAAGATGTGGCTCAGGGGGAAGACTGCACAAAGCCCTGGGCGCAAGCCCTGGGTAAACCAAGAGTGGTGGCACATGCCTATAATCCCATTTTTCCAGAAGTAGAAGCAGAAGGATCAGGAGTTCAGGACCATCATTGGCTACATTAGAGGGGTCAAGACCAGTCTGGACTACAATGAGACCCTGTCTTAACTGCTGAAAAGAAAAGAAAAGAAAAGAAAAGAAAAGAAAAGAAAAGAAAAGAAAAGAAAAGAAAAGAAAAGAAAAGAAAAGAAAAGAAGTAGAAAAAACCACTGAAAAATTTGATAGATGAATCCTTCCTTCCCAAAACATAAACAGAAGAAAATGAAGTGCAGCTAGAAAGAGACCAGTGAGAAAAAACTTACCAGAACTAACGAAAACAGGATTGGAGATTGGCAAGAAGCTCAGGCACCAGCAGCCCCCCGGGGTGGACAAGCATCCCTGGGCAGGCTGTGCACAGGCAGTGAACAGCCAGCAGCAGGTTTTAGGCTTCATTTTCTTCTATGGGGCTTGAAGTCCTTTTCCCCAGTTTGTTCTTTGCTGAGGAATTCTCTACCCATTTCAAACACTTTCATTACCTCAACAATAGGTGGGCAGCTGGGACAGGAGAGAAACAGGGCACACTTCTCTCTGGCAAATAGCCTTCTGTGTTCGAATGGATGATCACCTCTCACTGGGGGCTGGCATGAGTTGATGCCCACAAAACCCCCCAACTGCCAGGCACTCAGCTGATGTTTCCAGCCCAACACTGAGCTGGTCATGAAATAGGAGACCCCCATTGGGGCAGCCTGTTCCCGCCATGCATGAAGGACACAGAGGGGCTTGGGGCTCAGGACCCCGAGACTGACTTTAGACAGGCTTAACTTGGAACTTGAGGGTGATAAGAACAGGCAGTTATTCTCTAGCAATGGCATCTTTAGAAGCTGAGGAATCTGAAACCTGAGTGATAGTCATCAGATTGAATGTAGCCACCAGTTTATGGTGAGAAAAAAGCACACATAAATCAGGGTGGGCTTAATGGAGGCAAAGATGGGAAAGTCAGATTTACAAACCTCCTCCACTTCCACAGACCCCACCAGGGCTGTCTCAGATACTTTCAGAGAGAGCTGTACACCTCTTTTATATATATATAAATATATAAATATATATATATATATGATTTATATATATTAAGGAATGGGAAGCTTATAATAAAAGGCCCAAGTCATTTTCTCAGATCTCCACAGGCACCTGGGGAGATTTGAACTCAGGTCTCCCCAACCTGTGATCAGGGGCGTGGAATACAGAGGCACCAATACCAATCATCACAGGTAGGACCTGCAGTGTGGGGTTTTCTTAGAATCAAACTCTGTCCTCATTAAAACAAACATTTTGACATAGCAATTATGGTTAAAGGAAGGTAAGTTTACAATCGTACACACTTGTATGTCCCTTGCCGGCTTCACTATCCTTCATGATAAAAAGTTTCTATAAATTTACATAAATTTAAGTAAATTCTAATGCAGGAATGGTTAAACTATGAGTCAGCCATGTGGATGGGCCTGCTATTGCTGACAAGTCTGGAGTGTACACTGGCAGTTGAGTACATGAATCAAAGACAACTGGTCAACCAACTTTGACAAGAGTTCTCACTAACCACCATGCTTCTATCCAGCCCCTGGCCCAACTGGAATGTTTATTCCACCCTTTCTGCCTGAAAAAGGACCCTGGCTATTTCCTTTCAAAGACTCACTAGGGGTCTGGGTATACCACCCTCCCAACAAGATAAGGATGAATCCAGCTAACATACTATTATCCAATGAAGGGCCATCTTGGCCTCTGACAACAGGGCCCAGCCAAGAGGGGACTTGCAATGATCAGGCTGTCCCACTGTTCCACCCCAAATAGCAGCCACCTAAATATAAGGCAGAGGGAATGTCGGAATTCAGAGGGTTAAGCCTCCTCTTGGATTTGTTGAAACTTTTCCCAGCTTTCTGGAGTTTTAGGTCTAGACTCCAGTCCCTTGTTGAAACAGGGGATGACCTAAATAGCAAAATGTGCAGACACCTCTCAGCTCTGGAAGCAAACGGAGCAAAATACAGACTAATTAAAGACAGTTCCCCCTTGCTTGCTTAGAGAGAATGCTTTCCTCTTACCGCAGCGTTGCACGACACGGGTGCACAGACCTACATGCAGACAGTACATTCATACACATACCAAAATAAATTTTAAAAAATTTAAAAAAAAAGACCTGTATTTTGTCAAGGATGCTAATACTGACTGCTCAGGTCGTAGGAGTGAACTATTACAGAGGGCAGAACATAACCGCATGCTATCGGCAATTCCAAATCCTTCTAGGATCCTTGGCTCAGCCTGAAAAGAGTTGGCTGAATATTTAGTCACAGAGAGCAACTTCACTTTCTTGACATACTCCTGTTCTTCAGCAGGTGCGTCGTGGCACCGTGAGCTGTGGGGAAAACCATGCACAAGAGGCTGTGACGGATGCTCAAATGATGCCCAGGGGAATGAGTTCTTTCCAGACAGGCATGCATATCCTACCAGCTTTCTCCTTGTGCTCCAAGGAGTCCAGAGCTGCCAAGGCTACTTTGGGCTCTAAAAATAGATCCCAGGAGCTGCTGGAGACATACACGTGCATTAGCCCCAAATGTGCAACATGTTGGCAACTAAGAGAAGATAGTGTTTTTGCTAGGACGTGAAACTCGTGTTCTGTTAAGAATTGAAGCAATGCACAGAGCTACAAGCTGGACTGGCTCCCAAGGTATTATGTACCCAGCAAAGTCAAAGATATTCATGGCCCCTTTTGAGGGTCACATCTTTCTAAGGAGAGTGCCACACTTAGATTGAATCTCTATAACATGTCTAGAATGACATCTCTACTCTACCAAGCCATAAGCCAACATCAACTCAGATACCAGTGGAGAACTCAACTACACTGGGGAAGCTCCAGCATATTTATTTCTAACATTGGAGACTAGGTTGTGTTCTGTTTTGTTGTTTTGTGTTTTTGGTTTTTTTACTATGTACATCAGAAAAACAGATCTTCCTCATTTAAAGTCCTTTAAACCTAGATAGAAAATAGATATGATGGTATTAAATTCTTTAAAAAACAAAACTGTGGGGCTGGAGAGATGGCTTAAGGGTTAAGAACACTGGCTGCTCTTGCAAAAGACCCAGGTTCAATCCCCATCACCCACATTGTGGCTAACAACCATCTGTAACTCCAGTTCTAGGGGATCCACCACCCTCTTCTGTCCTCCTCAGATACTGCACAACACTGGTACACCTACTACATGCAGACAATAATTCACTCATACACATAAAAAATTATAATAATAATAAAATATTTTTAAAAGCAAAACTGGGGACCACTGAGAGATGGTTCAGTGGTTAAGAACACTGGATGCTCTCGCAGAGGACCAGGTGTAATTCCCAGCACCCACATTGCAGCTAATAACCATCTGTACCTACAATTCCAACACCCTCTTCTACCTTCCTTGGACATTTCACAATATGGGTACACTTATATGCATGCAGACAATACACTCATACACATGCAATAAAAACTTTTAAAAAGCAAAACTGGGAAAGGGAGATAGTTCAGTTGATAAAGTGTTTGCCTTCCTTGTTTGATCCCTAGAACCCATGTTAAAAAAAAAAAAAAAAAAAAGGTAGAGAGAGAACTGGAGAGTTGGCCCTGCACTTAAGAGCACTGAATCTTCTTGCACAGGACCCAGGTTTGCAGAGGACCAGGCTCGGTTCCCAGCACCCACATGGTTGCTAAGAACCATCTGTAACTCCACTTCCAGGGGATCCACCACAGTTCTTTTGGCCTCTATGTGCATTGTATGACGCCATGACACAGGTACACTTATGTACATGTAGACAAATGCATGCATACATAAAATAAAAAATAAAATATTTTTAAAAGCCGATCATGGTGGCTGTTTATAATCCCAGTAATGGAGTGGCAGATGTAGATAGATATCCGGGGCTCAGTGCCCAACCATCCCAGGCTACCTGGCAACTTCCAGAACAATAAGACCCTATCTCAAAAAAAAAAAAAAAAAAAAGTACATGGTGACAAGAACCCAGGTTCATCCTGACGTGTGCCCCTAAAGCAAAGAATCTCCTAATTCTAGTAACAGCAATGAGATCCAGTGTCTGTCTTGTGCTTTTTGCTTGGCAAAACACTTTTAATGTACATTATCGTGTTGCCTGGCAACCATACCACGGCTCAAAGTAGACATGCAGTTGCCTCTTAGATCCCTGTGGTTATTCGACTTTCTGTCTCCCATACTTCGACATTAGTTCTTGGTTCCCCAAACTGGTTCCTTCTTCCCGGGCTTTGCCCATCCCTGATTCTGCAGATGGAATCAGGAGGCTTCTCAGTTCTTATCCTTAGATAAGAGGCCTCCAGTGAAACAGGAGCTACAAATTCTCTGGGATGGGTTTATTTATATTTCCTGTCATTTAGACAGTACGAATTCAGATGTTTATCTTCCTTCCTGAAGTTTAACCTTGAGAAGAAATCATTTCAGCAAAGAAATAAAGTAACATGTTTTCTCCCGTTCCGGCGGTCTTTCCCTCACTGACAGAGCCTCTTCCCACGACTCATCCCAAGTCCTCTCATATTAGTGACTTTGACTGCCCGGCAAATTGCAAAAATCAGTGGGTAATTTTCCTGAGTGAAAATAAGCAAAATTTCCATAGGATCGACATCCCTCACTCTTGCATCTGCTGATATGCCTATGTTTACAGTTAAATGTTTCCTAGGAGAGGGAAAGGCTAAAGAGCACGCAGCAGCCTGCCTGCCGTAAATATCTATTTCTTCCTCAATGGCGAGCTGGAACATTGTGTCATTTTCACCACTACATGGAGAAGCATTAGTCTTTCTTTAAAAAGGGAGCAGCATATATCTGAGACAAATTTTGCTGCGCTCTGAATGATATGTGTGCTTTTTATGTTTATGAAACCACCATCCAGTGGAAAATAGCAGCCTAATATTTTGACATGAAGGTCATTTGAAAGTTTTACTGCCTGCAAGCCTGATCCATTTTGTTGACAAAAAGCTCTCTCAGGGGTCCCTAAGGTGCCCCCGCCTGTTCAATTCTCCCCAAGTCTGACATTTCTGCCTCCCCTCCCCCTTCGTCTCCTCCCACCAGACTAACTATCAGCCCATTAAGGCTGTCCCAATGAATGACTAATTACCAACTCATTAAGGCTGTCCTGGTGAATGATGTTACAGCATTAAGAAGGGATTTGGGATGAATGTCCAAATAACCATGACAGCATAGAAGGACTGGCTAGAAGGGAGAAAGTGGGGGTGACAAGCTCCATCTGTATAGCTGCGGGACAGCCGCAGTGACCTAAGCTCCATGCACATTCCAAACTGCAAAGCTTTCAGCTGAAGCCTGGGTGGATGGACACAGGTTCCCAGGGTATAGATTTTCAAATGTCCTTTGCTTTGTTGACATAGAAGTCTTAAGGAAGATGGCATGCTATACACACTTCTGTTGGGTTGACCTGTAGCTGGACAAGATAGTTGGGAGGGAAGGCACTTGGCCTAAGCATCCTTTGAGGGACCAAACACCAACAGAGGAGCAGAAAGCACAGCACCGTGCGCCTCCATCTCTTTCAAACATGTACACATAGAATTATGCAGTTATGATCTTGCTTATTTTATTCTCTACATTATTCTAGAAAACAAAACAAGAACAGCCCCCATGTTTCTATTACTTTAAGGACACAGAAATCATTGCTTCCCTGAGAACAAAGATGGCCTTTCATGCTTCACTATTCCCTGGCATGGCGTTAGCAATAAGGAAACAAGATAGACAGCAGCTCGAAAGTAAATCGGGTCCCAGAGCCACTCGAAAAACCCAATTGCCAGGGAACAGAGTGCAGCAGTGCACTCTCAAATGCCACCTGCACTTCAAAGGGCTCCGTTCTCCAATTTCTCAGGATACTGCCTGAGATATCAGTCACTGGTGTAAGTTTCTCATTTCAATAACAGCCCAACTCCTCAACTATTCACAAGAAAGAAACATTAACCTAATAAATAAAATCACAGGACAGGCCTCTGGCTTCTTCTTGGCTCATAATTACATAGATGTTGTTTCTCTTTCTGTAGCCTCCCCACGCACAACGGGACGAAGCCAAGTGCACAGCCACACGCAGGGGCCCCTTCAGCTTCTAATGAGAAGCAATCACCCAGAGCTGGAAGCACAGAGCTAATTAATTATCATATTTGGCAAAGAACCCTCTGCAGCTAAGGAGATAACAGAGATGCGAGTGTCACTCTTGTCTGTGGATGGCTGGAACTTGGCATGTTTGCTAAGTCGTGCTGTTCTGAAACGCCTCAGCAAAAATGTACATTGGGCAAAAATAATAATTGATTTCCCCCAATACTATCCATTTGAAAGGATCCATTGCCTCCAAGCAAATCCAAATCAGTATGGAGCTCTGGGGTGACATCCAATGCAGATCCCCGAACACTTACCCATCATTGGTAACTTTCATCACCTCTATAATTTAATGTCATCTATTATTAGGGGACACATGTCCCACAACTCCTGTGCAAGTCAAAGGACAACTTTCAGGAGTTGTTTCTCTCCTTCTTCTGTGAGTTCCAGGGAGACTTCTTGTCAGGCTTGCTCAGCCAGGACCACTTACTACCCACTGAGCTGTCTCACCGGTCCTTCACCGTGTCTCTGAGAGTCAGGTTGTGGGTGACTCACAAGGGGTGAGCCGACCAGGAGACCAGCTTTGGTAAACAGCCCTACCTAATAATACACACCAGGCAGAGAGTTTCTGCAGTACAGGCTACTTCCTCAGCCTTTCCATTTAGTCTTCATTTTTAACAGCCTATGCAATGTAAGAATGGATAGAGGGATAGAAGAATATTTATTTATTTATCTATTTGTTTATTTATCTATTTGTTATTTATTTATTTAAATAGGATTTCCTGCATTCCAGTCTGGACTTGAATTATTAATATTATTAATTATTATTATTATTTGATACAGGGTATCATATAGTCTAGGTTGCCCTGGAACTTGCTGAGGATGACTTTGAACTTCCTATTCTCCTGTCTCCACCTCCCAAGTGATGGGTGGACAGGCAGGCATGTAGTACCACACCCAGTTTTCATGGTACTGGGATCATAAGGAGGCTTCATAGATCCTAGGCGAACACCAAATGAGAATCATCCTTAGCCGAGAAACACGTTTAAATATTGAGAGAGGAGATTCTGAACACTGGGCCTAGAAGGGTAGGCATGTGTATGTAGATCACTGTGAAGTTCCATCCATATCCCCATTCCCATCTGTGAGCCCATCTTCCTGGAAATAGCCAGTTGATAAGCAGAGATCCAATGACATGCCTCAAATAGCTCAAGTATGTGTTGAGCAACTGTAATCCAAAACAGACCAAAATCAGCAACTTTTGAGCATAAACTTGCCACACCAGAACTGAAAAAATCCACATCATGAAACTCCATTTCATACACAAAAAAATATTTTTAAATAATTTTTATTTATTATTTTTTATGTGTATGAGTGTACTGTCTGCATGTAGGTTGGTGCACCTGTGTTGTGCAATGCTGTGGAGGTCAGAAGAGGGTATTGGTTTCCCCTGGAACTAGAGTAAAAGAAGGTTCTTAGCCGCCATGTGAGTGCTGGGAATTGAACCTGGGTCCTCTGCAAGAGCAGTCGGTGCTCTTAACCACTGAGTCATCTCTCCAGCCTCCACAAAAATATTTAAAATAACATAAAATTGTTTTCAGGCTATGGGCATAACGTATTTATGAAACAAAAATGAATTTCATGTTTAGACTTGGGTCTCATTCCCAAGATTGTCTCATTATAAATGTTCAAATCTTCCACATCTAAAGCACTCTGGTCTTGAGCATTTTGGATAAAGGATATAAAACCTGCATACCATCTGTTGTGGTCTCCATGAGAACGTGTGTCCCAAAGGCTCTTGGGTTTGAGCACTTGGTCCCCAGTGGGTGGTTTTGCTTTGGAAGGTTCTAGGACCCACAAGAGATGGAGACATGCTGGAGGAGGTAGCCAGTGGGGGCTGGCCTTGAGGTTTTATAGCCCAGCCCCACTTTCTATCTACTCTTTGCTTCCTGACTTTGGATACAATGTGATAATTCAGCTCACACTCCTGCCACCAAGGCTTCCCACCAGGATGCCCTGTATCCCCTCAGACTGTGACCCAAAATAAACTGTTCCTCCCTTAAGTTGTTTTGTGTCAGATATTTGATCACAGTAACAAGAAAAGTAACTAAGAAAATGAACTAGAAACCTTACCCACACTAAGAAGCTGCCATGTGCTGGACCAGGCAAACAGATGACTTGTTTATGTTCTAGTTGGCTTTCCTATTGCTGTGACACACACTGTGTTCAAAAAGCAACTTGGGAAGGAGAGGGTTTGTTTCAGCTTACCATGTCCAGGTTACAATCCAACATCCAGGAACGTTAGAGAAGGACTCAAGACAGGAACCAGGAGGCAGGAAATGAAGCAGAAACCATGGAGGAAAGCTGCTTACTGGCCTGCTCAGCTACCTCTCTTATACAGCCCAGACCTACCTGCCTAGGGATAGCACCACCCACAGTGGGCTGAGTGCTCCTACATCAATCTACAATTAAGAAATGCCTCACAGACATGCCTACAGGTCGCTCTGACAGAGGAAATTCCTCAGTTGAGGTTCTAGTTTATGTTGTTAACAAAAACTAGCCAGCAAAATTGAATTCTCACAATAGCAGAATATGCAGGCATGGTCCCAACTTCTCAGACAGGGAGACTCAGGTTAGGGAGGCTAAATCACACCTGTGCTTCATGAAAAATTGCAGTGGGAAGCGTTAAGCAAGTGTAAGGTTCTAGGGCTGGGATTGGCTGTCTTATTTTGTTGTGCTAAGAAGCCTTGGGCTGGGGAAGGGACAGGTAGCTGTTCCATTGACTGGCCAGCATCAGGCTGCAGCCCCCTCCCCACCTGACTCTCAGCTGGGAAAGAAACCAAAGCATTACTTCAGCATATTGTTAGAGCCCCACACCCATGGCCCGCGATCCCTTGATCACCGTCACCTTGGCTGCTGCCTCTGTGTCTTGTTCTTAACAAATCCTGATGGAAATGGGTGGATAAGTAGGGAGTGAGAGGGAATGCAAACAACTTCTTTCTATATTTCGCACTGTGTTTTCTTCAACATGTAACTGCTAATTGGTATCTTGTCAATATAGTCAACCAATTAATTGATTTTTTTTAAAGGAGGGAGAGATGACTCAACAGTTATAAGCACCGGGCACTCTTCTGGAGAACTCTGGTTCAGTTCCCAGAACCCATGTGGTGGCTAAAAACCATACATAACTCCGGTTTCAGGGGATCCAATGCTCTATTCTGTCCTCTAAGGGCATCGCAAGTCTGTAATACACTTACATACATGCAGGCAAAGCACTCAAACCATAAAATAAAATACATGAAAGAAAGGAGGAAGGGAGGAAGGGAGAAAGGGAGGGAGGGAGGAAGGGAGGGAGGGAGGGACGGAGGAAGGGAGGGAGGGGAGGAAGACTACTTATCAAGGGTCTACCCTCAGTAGTAAGCGGCAGGTTTTAAGCAACTTCATCCTGCTCATCTGAAACTTCCCCTACTGCTTAACAGGTCCTCATTCCATCCTCTTCCCCAAGCCCACAACTACCATGCCGCCCTTTGATAGCAGGAATTTAGTTCTTCTAGATTCCTCACGTAAATTCATTGCTATAGGATTCAACTTTCTTTAAATTTTATTTATTTATTTATTCATTTATTTATTTATTTATCTGCACGAATGCACTGTCCGCATGCAGGTCCGTGCACCTGTGTCACGCGCAACGCAGCGGAGGTCAGAAGAGGGCGCCGGACCCCCTCTGGAACTGGAGTTCTCCTGGAACTGGAGTCACAGACGGTTCTCAGCCGCCACGTGGGCGCCGGGGATCGAACCCTGGTCCTCTGCAAGAGCAGTCGGCGCTCCCAACCGCTAGGCCATCTCTCCAGCCCCAGGATTCATCTTTCTAAGACTGGGACTTAGCTAAATGCCCTCAAGTTCCACCCATGCTGCTATACAGATTCTATTCTTTATAAAGGGCAAGTAATATTCCTTTAAATATGGATATACTACAATTTTTTAATCCATTCATCTGTTGATAAATGTCTAGAATGGGTCCGTTTCTTGTCCTTGATGAATAATACTGCTTTGAACATAGGAATACTAGCATTCTTTTGAGAGTCTGATTTCAGGGTTTTTTTGCATTAAATATTTATAATTAGATTCTGGATCTTCTGCTTGTTCTCTTTATGTGTGTATACATGCACACACATGCAAGTGTAGGGTGTTCATGCCTCTATGTGAGTGTGTGTGAGGCCAGAGATAACCTAGATGACTGAGGTATTATTCTTAGACCTGATGTTAACATGGGAAAGATGTATTGAGACCACACATGCAAGTGTACAGATGGTCTCTGGAATACCAGAGAGTGTTACCAAAGGCCACTATACCAATAAAGCAAATATGGGTCTCCTTGAGTCAAGCAAGACTCCTCCATCAGCACCAGTTACACCTCACCTGCCTGGAAATACTGTGCAGCAGAGGCAGCCATATGCCTGTATATCCCAAATCTAATTGGCTATTGGCTCTCTCCTTGGAGGAATAACCTACGGCTGATGCCACAAGCTTGCACCCTCTAATGGTCAGGAGATGTTATAAGCCACAGTAAGACCCTGTCATATTCAACAGAAAAAAATATAATTCATGGATTTACATACCATCCAAACATCTGTGTCTATACCAAAGTAACCTATGATAACAATTAATACTGATTAAATACCTATATATCTAATTGTTTGTGCTTCATTAGTAGGATCGAAAGGTTATTCCTGGACAAACTGTCAGCCCATGAAAGGAAACAGCCAGAAGTGACCAGAGTCCAAGACAACAGCTCCAGAGAAAGTAGACTGTTTTGCTTCTCATCCACCTGTGCCTCTTGTCTAAGCCTAGGGAAAAATCTGCGGAAGAGGGGGCGTGGTAGAATGTAAGGGCTGTGATTGGGGTGAATGGTGAACCTACAGCAATATAGCCTGGACACTCATTTGATCAACTTGATTGAACATACAAGCCCCCCCTACTGGATGGTGGGACCAAGGGGCTGTGTGGGTTTGGACACAACTGCTTGCAAATTGGTTTTACATGAAGGATGCTTGTACTCATAAATTATCACTTATTGCTAAAAAATGGAAAAAAAAAAAACCTGAGAGAAAGATGCAGGACAGTTATGGCAGAAGGCACGATCTGGGAAGGGGTGGGGTGGGATGGGGGGAAGGGAAGGGGAAATATGCCTGAACTGAATTGGAAAATGATGTATGAAATACACAAAGCATCAATTAAAAAAAAAACTTGAAATAAATTGTAAGAGAAAAAAAAGAAATTAAAGTTAATCAAAAGAAAAAAATTTTAATTTTATTTATTTTTATGTGTATGAATGTATTGTCTGCATGTAGTTTTGTGCACCCATGTTGTGCAGTGCCACAGAGGTCAGAAGAGGGTGTTGGAGTCCCCCAGAACTGGAGTTAAAGACTGTTCTCAGTTGCCATGTGGGTGCTGGGGATCGAACCCGGATCCTCTGCAAGAGCAGTCAGTGCTCTTAACTGCTAAGCCATCTCTCCAGCCCCTGGTATTTTTCTTCAAATGTCATCCACCTGTTTCTTGAGACAGGATTTCTACTGACCAGGCACTTGCCAAGTAGTCTGGGCTGGCAAGTCAGAGAGTCCCCAGGATCCTCGGCGCTAGAATTATAAGCACACAGCACCAAACCTGCTGTCTTTGGAAGTCAAACTAGGTCCTCCTCCTAGGTCCTGCCTTGCTACCTCTGACGGAGCTACCTCCCCACTCCGTCAGGTCATCCTGTTTTTAATAGTGTGGCAACTCTATGCCATTTCCCCACAGTGACTGTCCCATTTTGTGTTCCCACTAACAGTGCTCAAGGCAATCTCATCAACTCTGGTCTTTTTTTAGGAGACTATGCTAACAGACAACTAACTCAGGGAGCTATCTCAGTGTCCCCAGTGATGTCCTGCATCAGACTGCACATTCCCTCAAGTGTGTCTGTCCTCAGCCCCTGGAGGACTTAAGAGCCAGACTTGGTGTATGTGGTAGAGGGCGATGTGCTGAGCATCTGGGTTGTACTGGACATCAGGCTGGGTACACATGCAGGCCCCATGTGTAGAGAAGAGCTAGATGTGCAGAGAAAAATCACATCAGAGTCCCACCAAGCAAATCGGCCCATGCTTCCTAGAAGAGCCTGGCCAGGGTCTGGGGAATGAGGATGTGAGAGTCAGCAGAAGAGCCTGGAGGAGGAGACAACAGATCAGGCACAGTCTAAATACAGACACCTGGGGCTCCTTTCTCCCTTCTGCCTGCTCTTTGGTGGACCTGGCTTGCCTCTGGCTCAGGGCTTGTGGTTTTAGGAGTCTGTGAGGGCTGGTTTAGGCCTGGGTTTGCTGTTTGGGTATAGCCCTCAGCCCACAGGAGCAACAAAACCCACATCTGAGATGGGAGGGAGCCACATACCTTCCCAGACACTTTGTTCCCTGCAGGCCCTGCAGAGGGGAACAGGCTGTCACTCCACTCTGACAGCAGCTGGAGCACTATCTCCCAGGCCATCGCACGTCCCACCTATCAGCAGCGCCTGGCAGCCCAAGAGATACATTTAGATAAAGCAGCCAGCAATCCCGATAACAAGCCCCTCAAATGCCGGGCAGCACAAAGGACAGCATTGATTGCTGCCGCTGGCCCGCCTCCCTCTTTCTGTAGCTCTGTGATTCTTTCTCCTTCCCTTTTTCACAAAGCAAAGCCATGGACCAGCATAATCCGCCTGTGGAAAGGACCATTGTGCCTGGACACTCACTGTGTTATTGGAATTTCTGATTGTAAATAGAATTTCTCCTTGTTTTTCCAAGACTCTGTCCTTCCTGCCCTCTGAGCTGTTTATCTGCCCAGCCATGATCCCATCTCCCTTAGGGAACCATCAACTGGCTCTCTGGGTACCAAGTGGACACCTGTGTGGGATTCAGGAAAAGAGGAAGATGCCATGCAGGGAGAGAACCCAGACAGTGTCGGGAGTGAGGCTGGCCCACAGCCTGAGATGCTCGGTCCAAGACACTGTCCTCCCTCCTCTGGGCATATCACTTCCCCTGACTTTGCTTGAGCCAGACACAAGTCCCTTTGAATAGGCCGAATGCCACAGAGAAGGAAGAGGAACTCTGCAGACCTACAGCAGCTGGCCCCTAGCTTCTGATTCTGGAACCCCCGGGGCCTCTTCCGCCTGTGGGCTGGGAAAGACCCCCTCGCAGCCTCCCTTTAATTAGCTGGAGATGGTAATATTAGGAACACTGCTACCAGAAACAGATGTGCCCGGTGCAACGAGTTCTACAACGATGCTTTTTTTTTTCATTTAATTTCAAATTTTGCTTTGTCCTTTGGAGCATTCTTCATACTGCAGAGAGTTAATGGGGAGTCTTTCCAGATTCAATTTGTGGAGATAACTGCCTCCCCTACTAAATGCCTGTTCATTCGCTCCTGGCTCGCCTTGGCTATCCACCATGGCATATTTTCTAGTGACATCAGAGCCTCCAAGCAGGAAAAAAAGAATGGTAATATGCATTATTACCTCCCCTTAATAGCTACTGATAAATAACACAACATTATCTCTATTCTGGTCCAGTATGCCTAAAATAGTTGCTTTGGAACAAATGCAAGGATTGAGCATCAAAAAACTGCATTGAAAGATTCCTATATTAAGAGCAGTTCAGTCTAAAAGCAAAAAAAAAAAAAAGAGAGAGAGAGATGAATTATAGAAGCAAAAAATCAGAATATAAAAGGCTCTAGGATTTGAATAACAACCTACACAAAGAATAATTATTGCCTGAGGATGTATCAGATTGACCCAACCCACACCCCATTCCCCAAAGATGTCTGCATATGAATCCCCAGTTTCTCAAGTGCATATTTTGGTCAGGAAGTTAAAGGGACAGAAGGAACAAAGTTCACTAACCAGCTGGCTTTGGGGTAGGAAGGTCAGCCTGGACTGTTGAGGAAGGCCAAAGGAGTGCTCAAAATGAGAAAGACAGAGTACCAAGCTGGACTCAGCCATGGGAGGGCTGGCCTTGCACACACAGGAAATGTCCCTGAGTGCAAACAGGAACCGGCTTCAGGAACCTAGCTGGAGAAAGCATGGGAGAGCTTCTCCTCTAGGGATTGCAGAGGGGACCAGCCCTCTTGACGGCTTGATGTGAACACTGACATCCATGCAGGACCGTAATACAAGAATATATTCATGGCAATTCCTCAGAACGGCAACAGGAAGTCAGTGCCAAAGGAAGAGGAAGTGAGGAGCAAAGCTCTGGGCTAAGTACTCTCCTTCCAAACCACACCCAGGCCACACAGCCTTCATGAAACGGCCACTCTTACTGTTCCTCTGGGTGAGTGAGTACACCCCGCGGCAGCTAAGGGCCCCACTTCCCAAGCTCCTCTATCCTAACATTGACTCAGGGACTCCAGTGCCTGACAACAGGTCTAAAGAGCTGAAGGGGCGCCAGGCACAGCAGCAGCACATGGGCACTTGAGAGACAGAGGTAGATGGATCTCTGTGAAACCAAGGCCAGCCTGGTCTATATGGTGATTTTCAGGGACAGCTGGAGCTGCAGGGAGAAAAAAAACAAACCCTGAGGGCTTAGGGCACACCATTAATTAACAGGAGCCATAAATCTCTGTGTAGAGATGTAAGTTTTACAAACGAGATCAAGAGCCCAGTGAGCACATCTCTGAGTTTTTGAAAAGCCATGTCAACTATTGCCACATCGCCACTGTGTAATATTGGAGACTTCCGAAATGAGGCTGTGGAAGTGCCCAGCATACAGCACTCATGGTGAATTCCTCCGACCAAATTTGACATTTATAATGGCCCAGGGACAGCCTCACCATAATGACACCACATCACCGCAAGTCACAGAAATCAGAGGTGACATTTATAATCGAAATGTTGTTTGCATCGTGAAGCTCGGCGCTATCTCCCATAGAGTCACAAGAGCACAGGGAGCTCTGCACGGCAGGCCAGCAGAGGCTGTGGAGGAGGGAGTCCTGCAGTTTTCCCAGTCAGAGCAGGCTCTCCAAGAAGATCCATCTTTTTAAGAATAGATGCTCTTCAGGCTGGCAGAATGGCTCAGCGGGTAAGAGTGCTTACTGCCAAGCCTGACAACTTGAGCTCAGCTCTTCACTTGGTAGAAGGAGAGAACCAGTTCCTGAATGGTGTCCTCTGACACACACACACACACACACACACACACACACACACACACGCTATTTTTAAAAATAGATACTCTTCAAAATCCTTCAGAACAAACATGAAGAAGTACTTATCATTAGAATATCTAGATTCTTCAAAAACAACAAAGAGTATAAGATTTTCTATGGTGGCAGAAACCAACAGTTACCCAACAAACAGGCCTTCTTCCCTTTTGAGACATGTAAGAACGTGACTGCCTTCATGCCTTGCATGAAGCAAGGCAGCTTCGAAGGAAAGTGTTGATTTTACCTCTTGCGCGCAGACCATCATCCAGGAAAGCCAAGGCAGGAACCTGGAGGCAGGAACTGAAGCAGAGAGTATGGAGGAGTGCTGCTCACCCGCTTGCTCTGCCTGGCTTGCTCAGCTACCTTGCTTACTCAGCCCAGGCCCACCCACTGTGTAAGGGCTGGGACTGCCCACAGTGCGTCTTTCTGCATTAATTAGCAATCAAGAAAATGCCCCCCACCTGCCCCCAGGCCAGTCTAATGGCGATCCTTCCTCAATTGAGGTCCCAACTTCCCAGGTGTCTCTAGTTTGTGAGTCTTTTCTGGGTTGAAATAAAATGCTAATGCACCTTCCTTCTCTTTCCCAGTGAACATGGAAGCCATAACAGGAAGGCCATGGATAGGCAATGGAGGCCATCTACCAAGGGTACAGGTTTCGTGTTAGTGCAATCGTGTTGAGCCACTGGAATTTCAGCACTGTTACTGCTGATCACCTCGTAACTCAAGCTCACTATAAGCCTGGCTTACCGAGCTTTGATAGCCATATGTATCAGTACCAGGAGGGAAAGTTGAAAGTAATTCCCCAGGGTGTTGAGCAGCAGTAAAGACTTGCATAGCAGTTTCTCACAGAGCCTTTAGGCAGCTACTGAGGTCATCAGTCTTGAAAGTTCCAAGTTTTGTCTCTGGACCTGGGATTGATTCTGGTGCACACAGGACTATAGGCTGCAGGGTCACATGGTTCCCACTAAGAATCCATATCGAGAAACAGTTTTCCAGGTGCCTAGGAACTTGCTCGTATGAACTTCCAGCAGTCGTAGCAACAAGCACAGACCCACGCAACCAGCATAGAAGTGGGGAAATGGGTAAGAAGCCCCGATCTTAGCTGAGGAGGTACGGGCAACTGATCACTTCTAGGTGAGCAGGAGTTGGTCTTCTTTAAGAGACTGATGCGACATAGGTTGACCAGGCTCCAGGAGATGGACTCACAACAAGCGACCCCTGGGGACACAAACTTGACTCCATATGCTTTAACATATATGACAGAATGCATGAAATCTGGTGGAGGGATAAGAGTGGTGCTGATAAGAAGGTCTAATATGATCAATATATATTATATGAAAATTTCAATAAAAAATAAAAAAGAATCAGTGTTGATGCTGCAGGAACTTCTGAGAGACAGAGATCTGACTCATAAAGACTACCTTCTAAGAACAGCTCAAAATCCTCTGAATTATAGCTAAAAAAACGTGCCTCAGAGAAGCAGAGCTTTGTAAGGCATTATTTGCAACATTAAAGATTCGGAGGAAATAGCGATTCTTTAATGAATATTCATGTATCAGCTGACTTGGAAAATATTATGGAGGGACTTGGGCATTGTCACCGCACCATAGCACCCACAAGCAAATGTTAGTCTTGGTCAAGCACACCGACTGCTCTCTGGGGCACTGATCTTGGAAAGCCTGGAGAAGGTCAGTGAGATGACTGCAAGGGACAGGCAGCAGCCGCTGAGCCTAACAGAGTAAAGTCCACCCAGGGACCCCATACAGTGGAAGAGAATGGACTGCTGTAAGTTGTCCTCTGACTTTCACATACGTGCCCTGTTACACAAATGTGCACATACAAAATAAATAAAAACTTTAATTTAAAAAAGACCTGATGGTGAAACTCAGTCCACTCTCTGCTGGGAAACTTGTTTCCAAATAAATACACCATCTCACCCCCAAGGAGAGGCTGATTCTTTCACCGGGGGAAGCAATGTTTCCACCTTGGTCACCCTCCCCGATCAGCGTCTCGTTCTGTCTCTGACCCTGATGGCATTACACAGGGCGGTTGAGAAGCTTTCCCATGAGGGACGCAGCCAACAATTCCTGCTGCCCCCGCCTGCTCAGCACTCTCTAGTTTTAGCCTCTTCCCACCTCAAGTCCTTGAGGACAGTGGGTACTCTTAAGTGCTGAGCCATCTCTCCATCTCTCCAGTCCATGGTGCACTTTTAAAAAATTTTTTTATGTGTGTGAATGTACTGTCTGCATGTAGGTAGGTGCACCTGTGTCGTGCAATGCTGTGGAGGTCAGAAGAAGGTGTCAGATTCCCCTGGAACTGGAGTTAAAGACGGTTCTCAGCCACAGTGTGGGTGCTGGGGATTGAACCCAGGTCCTCTGCAAGAGCAGTCAGTGCTCTTAACCACTAGGCCATCTCTCCAGCCCTTTATTTTATTTATTTATTTATTTATTTATTTATTTAGTCTTTTTCGAGACAGGGTCTCCTTGTAGCCCCAGTGGTCCTGGAACTCACTTTGTAGACCAGGCTGGCCTTGAACTAACAGAGATCTGCCTGCCTCTGCTTCCCAAGTGCTGGGATTAAAGGTGTGGGCCACTGTGTCAGGCTTAAAAATGAAATTTTTAAAATGCATTGTAAGTTTTGCAGTGGATCTAAAATGGCACAGTTTCAAATACTGTCATACTTAGGTATTGACCATGCTGGGAGTTCATCCAATTTCCTGATTAATCTCATGCAAAGCTCAACAGCAACTTCTAACCACTGCCGTAGATTACTATCCCAGGAAGAAGCCAAGCTGGCAGGTCCACAGCCCTAACAAGAAGAAGCAATACAATTATTTTCTGTGACTTAGAATGTCATTTTATAATGTTTGGACATCTACTTCACCCAGAAAGTAACTAACAAACGTGAGGATTGCATCTTAGCTTCAGGAAACAGCACCATTCTCACCCGACGGGGCCCACTCGTCTTATTTCAATGCTACCTTACACAGTTTCTTATTTTTCAAATGGTGCTCATGAAGTCCAGCAGAAGGGAGCCCTCGACCTGAACGTTTAATTTGTTGGTCTTGCAGCCCCACTGGGTGCTCCAAGTCCGTTGAAACCTGCTCCCTGTCATATCTGAACATGATACGTCAGACATCTTTCCTCAGCACAAGCATCTCCCTGGGAATCATATTGTGTGGGGTTAGGGGAAAGGCATCATTCTTCTTTTATCTGCTGATCATGTGCTGGCATACCCAGACATCATGGCCATCAGCCTAGCAGTGACCTTGGATGGACAGCCCCCCCACCCCACCCCACCCCATGCAGCACAAGGATTGCTCTCTGCATGGGAATCTCCAGAGAATGGGGTAAGCCTGCTGGAATCTGTGGCTTTGGGGACTGCACCCTCATTGTCTGGGGCAGGAGAGAAAACACAGGCAAGCATTACTCAGATTTAGTCACAATCAATTCTTATCACTGGGCGGAAAAGAACAAATGACCAGGGATGTATTGAAGCCACCTCACTCAAAGAAAATTGTAATTAGTATTTGCCATGTCGGTTTCCATGAGGAGCCTGCAGTGGTCTGATAAAAACCACAACAGCCCGAGTCAGGAGGCTTCCTATTGTAAATCTGCTTCAGGGAGCTCAACACCAAGTCACAAGGACATTGTCTGGATGCAGTTTAACTTTTGTTTCAATGTAGGTGGGTCCCAAGGAGACCACCTTCCTTCCTGGGTGTTGCACCTTCATTTCCATTTCCTGGCTCTCCAGTTCTGTGGTGCTCCTGGGAGCTGCCCCACCTGCACAGGCACAGTTCTCCCCAGCCTTCTCTAGACACCCCTGTGGCAGAGTGGGGACCCCGGGGGTCACCGTGAGGCCTGAGTCACAGGTTTTCTAGGACTCGTCTTTGAAGGACAGAGCGAGTTGTTGCCAGGGAAACTCAGGGTGGGCCAGCCCTGCTGGGAAGTGAGAGGGCACACTAGCCAGGAGGGCCGGGCTCCAGAGCCTCAGCTCCGTCATGCGCATGTGCACACAGCACAAGACGGGCATCTGAATCAATCACAATTTCACATCCACACATTACCTCGGGGTTAAATGAAGCATCTCACAGACAGCGTGAAGCCACTTTGAAGGAGATAAGCTCTCCAGGATGATGATGAAGGGCTAGCTTGTGCTCCAACCTACCATACATCCTCCCCCTGACCCATAAGATCTGAAAGGAATTTTGGAAAATCCTGCGCATTGTTTAAACCAAGAACAAACTATACTTAATTTAGCATCAGGCTTGACTATAAGCTGTAGAATTTAGGCAGATTATTTACCTTCACTAAACAGTCATTTTCTTCCCTGCGAGGTGGGGTTAATAATATAATTACCATGCTTACCTCACAGAGTCACAGGAATTAATTGGAATAATCCATGCAGGATATTTCCCATATCGTGTATTAGGCGTTTATTAACCATTAGACAGCAAAGGCATCAGCAATGAATGGGAAATGATACACAAAACGCTTAGCATCACACTAGGTGCCTGACACGGTCCATTTCATTTCTCCCTTCCTTTCTCCAACATTGTTATGTTCAGTGTTTCTACTGAGGTCTCCCTGCATCAAGCAAGTCCTTTGCAAGAAGAAACAGAAGAGAGGGAGAACTGGGAATATGGCTACTGCTTTAATTGATTTACTTCAGGTCAACCTCAAGGAGCAGGAGTAAATGGAAGTCCATTCAGCTCACTTGGAGAACTGCTTTTGACCTCAGAGGACTGGGAGGTCTGTGAACTCATCTAGGTTTCTGAGTCTTTGGCCAGGAAGGAAAATTTCTCACTGATTTTTCATGCCTTCAAAATGAATTAATTTTCTAAATGGAAAATTGAAGTAATTAGGTTATAGATTGAGTGACATTTACAAAGGTGAAAAGCAGGGAAATTTTATATCCTTTATTAAACAGTGATTAGGTATATTAAGCAATATGGAGTAATTACTTTTATTCTCCCAAATGTGGATGTTTTTTCCTCAGGCCAGGACAAGCTCAGTCTCATGGGGCCCAGTAGACCATGACTGCTCAGAGAGTCCCAGCTTACACCACTGCAGAGTTCTGCCCAGGACCCACCTGCTGCAAAAGCAGGTGGGGGGGGGGCAAGATCCAATGCACTCTGCATCTTCGTATGGTTGGTTCTAGTGAACACGTCCAGATTGGGGCATTCTTGGGGTGGGGGGAGTCCATCCTTCTCTGTATTTCATTTCACTGAACCAACCTGTCCAATAAGGAAATTGACTCATTCACTCAGAATTGTTTTAAATAGAACCAAGTAAGCACCATGTATACACTTTGAGGTCTCTCAGCCTACAGCAGTGTATTAGTAAGCTTTTCATATCTTTAACAAAATACCTGAGATAATCAGCTTAAAAAGAGAAAAGGTTCCCTTTAGCTCGTAGGTGCAGAGGTTTTAGCTCATGACTGATCAACTCTATTATTTTGCACAATGGGGTTAGTCAGCCAGGATACACTATGGTGGAAGCTTGAGATGAAGCATAACTGTGCACTTCACAGCAGCCAGGGAGTAAAAAGGAGAGAGGGAAGAGTGCAGCCCACAATCCACTAGCAGGTGCCTCCTCTCAAAAAGCTGCCTCCCAGTGGGCTCCCCTTCCTAAAGACCATGTCACAGGAGAGGACAGATCTGTACCATATGGGGGACATTTCAGAACTAAACTACAGCAAACATTGAGAACATCAGATCCAACAACTCCCCTTTGTGGAGTTTGTATTCTAGAAAGGAAACAAGAAAATAAAGGAAGTAAATGAAATGTATTAGTAAATCAGAAGGCCATCACTAAGGAGAGAAGAGAAAGTGGCGCTGAGAGTCGACATCTGTGTGAATGTTTGTGGGGATGAGGGAGTTAGCCCAGTAGCTATAGAAGAAGAGCTCTGGGGAAGGAGACTTGGGCAAACCCTGAGGCAGCCAGGAAGTTGTCAGGACATGGAACAGAATGGCCAACTGACTGGGGGGGGGGGGGACAAAAGAGGCCTGAGAAGAAGGTGAGGAGCAGCCATCCATCCTAAGGACTTACAGGCTGGAGTCGGAGTAAGGAGGAAGACCACTAAGTTTGGAGCCTGGGAGTTACCACTAAGAAGAAATACTGAGATCCACAGGTCGTACAAACAGATTTTAAAGATGGTGTCCCCTTGTGAGCTTGGCTCCTGTCTCTCTCTCCTAAGAGACAAAATGACACTTTGGTCTCAACTGTAGATTTTTGAGGTCTAGGGAAACAAGGAGTGGTGGGAAGCACACCTGGCCCGAGGCACGGGTCCATTGTTAAAGCACTGACTATGAGCTAAGATGGAGCCCACATCTCCTGACTAAAGCTTAGGTCATCGCATGCTCCTGAGCCTCAATTTTCGTAGCTGAAAACGGAGTGAACACAAAGATTACAAGATCCGGAATGTGTAACGTGCTGACATCTCGGTCCTCAGTGGACAGTAGCTGTGTTTGTTTGTAAATGGCTTTCTACATGTGAGTCACTCCCGCACTCCAACTCTTCGTCCTTGGGCTCCTCCTTGCCCAGAACTTCACAGCCCACACCCCGCCCCTCCACTCCCACTGCCTCCCTGCCACTCCCAAAGCCTCCACCGCTTCCTGTCAGCCGTGGCTCTCGCCAAGAGAGACATGGTGACCCACAGGGACACTTAACAAAATCAGGGAACAGTTTTGGTTTTTATAACTGGAATGACACCATCCATTCTTAGTTCACAGAGGACAGGAATGTGGGTACCTATTGCCCAGTGACAAGACAGCTCCGTCACAGAGTGATCTGTCCCCCAAGGCCAAGCACACTGCAGTTGAGACACTGCACGCCCTGCTGAGCTTGGAGAGCCCTTTCCGAACACCCACGGTGCCCACACACCTGCTCCCCAATGTACCCGAACGTCCATTCACGGTGTCCATAACTCCAGACCAGTTCCTAGCACTTAGTGGCTAAGTTGCTGAGTGAGGGGGAGACGCCAAGACAGAATTTTAAGGAATAATTTCATCATATTACTTACTCCTCTTAAAACTGCTGACTAATGTTCTGGAAAGCTGGGCTCCAATGAAACTTTCCATATCATGTCCCTTAACTCGCCTCCTATGTTCCAAGGACCTAATCTTCTCAATGGATAGAAGAAGATAAAAATCAATCACTGTGATTCCTTATCATTGTTTTTAAAGATAATATTAAGGTTCTCAAAGAAAAAAACATTTTATTAAATCCACACTTGGAGCTAGGGCATCACAGAAGGCCACTAACCACTGCGGCCTCATGGACACACACCTGGGGACTCCCTAGAAGCTGTGCTGGAGGAAGCCTGACATGGGTGACTCCTGGAGCCGCTGCCATCCCCTCAGGGTCCAGGCAGCACACGGCATCGTGGGAGCAGCCCTGGCAGTCACTGGAGCGAGGCAGCTCTAGAGCGGATGCATGTACGCATAGACAGCCCTCTTCGCAGTGACTGAAGGTCAGCCATGGTCGCTGTGTGTGTGTGCATGTGTGTGTGTGTGTGTGCCTGCACATGTGTGCATTTGGCAGCCAGAGTTCAACATCCAGTATTGTTCTCCAGAGCACTGTCCAGCCTGCTTTTTAAAATTAATTTATTTCCTTTGAGCTAGAGTTTCTTCATTGGCCCAGAACTCTTTGATTCAGATAAAATGACCAAAACCCAAGGAGTAAGTAGTCTGTCTTCACTTCCCCAGTGCTGGGGTTACAAGTGCACACCACTACGTGGCTTTTCTACATGAATTCTGGGGGTACCACTCAGGTCCTCAAGCTTTGCAGACTGTGCTGCCCCCCCCAGCCTTGGCCTTGCCCCTTTCTTTCAGCTTATCCAGGGCTGTCAGTATTCCCTGCCTCTAGGGAAGTATATTGGTACCATGCAAGGAGAAAATGAGGTGTCTGAAAGGACTTGGAGACTAACAAGCCTCCGGAGACTGAACCGAAGAATCAATACAGTGCGAACAAAGCCAGCCTTCTGAAAAGAACGCAGCCGTAAGGCATGCTTACAAGCCAGCAGGTGAAGAGGAGCCACACCACCCAGCCCAGGGCCCAGAGTGTAGCTAGGCTTGACATCATGTGGTAACCTAAGCTGCCTTGTCAATTGTGTGTGTGTGTGTGTGTGTGTGTGTGTGTCTGTGTGTGTGTGTATTCAGGTGGATGTGTATACATGCATGTGCACATGTATACATAGGTCAGAGATTGCCAGGCACTGTTCTTCAGGATCTGTCACCTTAGTTTTGAGACAGGCTCTCGTTGTTCTGGAGCTCACCTAGTAAACGAGGCTGCCTGGCCAGGGAGTCCCAGGCCCCTTTTTCTCCACCTCCAAGCACGTCACACCTGTTTTCTTCTCAGGTTTCTGAGCATCAGACTCAGGTCGCTGTGCTTGTGAGAAGTGCTTTCCTGACAGCCCTCAGTGCAGTCTTCAATAGGGAGCACCACAGGATGGCTCGGACAGGTGGCTGTTCCCAGGTTCCGGAAGCCCACGAAGGTGCCTGGCTCCTGCTGGGGGCTGGCTTTTGCTGGAAGCTTTTTCACTCAGTCCTCACGTGGTAGAGAGAGACCCAGAGGGCTCTGCCCTCACCCTCCTCTAACCCTAATCACCCTACAAAGGGCACACCTCCAAACATCATGGCACCACCCTGGGCTGGGCCTCAGCTTAGGACTGAGAAGCCTTGGGCCCATGGTGACCACTGAAGTTTGACAGATCATGGGGCTTGAGGGCCTGGGAGATGCTCTGAGGGTAAGTGTTGTCCACACAAGCCTGATGACCTGAATTTCACCCCCAGAACCCACAAAAAGCAGGATGAACCAGCTCGCATCTGTAATCAGCACTCCTACAGCAGGATAGGAGGGCTAAACCTAGAATCACCCTGAAGGTCACAGAGAGCTGTCCTGGTCTAGACAGTGCACTGCATGGCAAACACAAAAACCCTGACTCAACAGGGTGGAAGGTGAGGATCAACATGAAAGGTCATCCTCTGACCTCACAGGCAGCCATGGCACTTGGATGCCCACACTACACATGAGCACACACACATACACATACAGACGTACACACACACATACATGCATCTACATTCACACATATACACAATGCATACATACACATGCACACACATGCATACATACACATACACACCCACATGTCCACACACCTATACAGAGGCACATGCACATATATACATGCACACATACTCATAAAAAATTTTAAGGCTATATCAGCAGCAGAAAGTGTTCCCATGATGTGTAGTGGGGGAGACATCACTGCCAGCCTATCCCATGGTCTTCCGGAAGCTTCCGTGTTGCGGCTACTGCCTGACCCAGTGCCTCTGCCCAGCTCCATCCCAGCCTCCCTCACCCACAGTTCTTGCTGCCAAGCCTGTTTCCCCATCTGTCAGATACAACAGCACTGCTTCCCCATGCAATTGCTGGGGAGATGCCATTCTGTCTGTCTGTGTCCGAGTGTTCCTCTGCCTAAGGAACACGGTCATCTTCTTAGTGCAGTTAGTCTTAACTAACTGTTGGAGAGAAAGTCATTTGATTGAACAAATTTATATCAATGTGTTGCTGATGAATAAGTCATTAACTCTCCAGAAGACATCTGGTGTACTCTCTGGGCCCACGTTAACCAGAAAGATTCAGCAATTTGTAAGTTTGTGGGCTTCCAGCCGTTGATCACAATAAAGCTGGGGATTGGCTTGTGCTGACCAGGAGGCAGCCTCCAGGACTCAGCTGCCCAAGATCTTCCCAGCTCTGAGCACCTCCTTCTCCTACTGAGAATTTTGCCTGTTACATCCCAGGCTGGAGGAGAACCGACATTGACAAGCACAAGTACAGAATAAAAGAACCCAGGCCCATGTTTTACCAGGACCTCTGACCCATGCGCACTGTGACCCGAAGTCACCACAAAGGGAGCCACACATGTGTGACACAGTGTAACAGTGGGCACAGCAGCCACCACTGCCACCTGGAAGATGTGAATGATGCTTCCACCTTCATGTGACTCTCACAAAATAGCCCCCAAACATGGCTCACCTGAACAATAGCAAGTCCACACAGCCAGAGCTCCCAGGTCCTTGTCCTGGGTAGTGTGTGTTAGCATGAATTTGATGGATTCCTCACAGACAAACCTTGGCTTGAATCTCAGCTCCATTTAACCCCTTTGCCATTTTGAGAAACTTAATTGTCCTGGCAACACCCCTTCCTAAGGAAGAGACCTCTAAGCCCTGCCCCACCTCCCAGTGCCAAGTTAGCAGCCAAGAATGGCATGTGGGGCTCTGTGGTGAAGCCCGTGTCCTCACAGCCAGATGCAACCGGCATTTTGAATATGCATCTTTTAAAAAAATGTTGAACACATTTGTTTGTGTGTTTGTTGTTTATTACATGGAAGTCAGAGGACAGCTTGCTGCATCAATTATCACCTTCCACCATGTAGGTCCCAGAAATCTAACCTAAGTCCTCAGGCTTGGTGGCAAGCACCCTTGCCCATTGAGTCATCTTGCTCGCCCTTGGATGCCCTTAATGTTCTCAACTGGCCTATCTACCAGCGCCAACTTGATACTTCCTCTAAACAAGACCAAAAAGTAAAATAGATATTTTACAGAAGTAGAAGTTCTAATAAAGCACATGGGGAAAAGAGAGGTAAATGTGTATCCAGTTCAATGTTTTGGAGAGATCTGATGTTCATGGCCTGTCAAAGTCTCTGGAACTGAGCCCCTCCCCATCCTCCTCAGCTGTCACCTCCTCCCCATCTGGGGTAGACTCAGCCACCTCAGCAAGCCACCTCAGGATGCTTCTCTCCGCTCCTGTAAAGCAGAACAGCATGATAAGTAGAGAAGCAAAAATTAATCCCAGGGGTGTGGGTAGCAAGTGAGTTCTACAGGAAGACTACAAGTATGGCCACGCCAGACAAAAATGATTTTATCATTGGCATCTGAGTAGCAGATCAAATTATATTGCTTGAAACTTGACAATCAAGTAGCACGGAGGAAATCAAGAAGGGAAAAATATATCCTATTTCTAATCTATGCTGTTTGTCCAAGGCCAGCGTGGAGAATCAGCTCCCTCAAGGGTTCTGAGACTAAAGTGTGGGCTAAGTCAAACAGCCTGTTAGGGGGTGTCTGGGATGGAACATTTCGTAAAAAGATTTCAGGACGGCATCCGGAGTATCAGCAGGTCTCTCTGCGGCTCTGCCTCTTGCCTGTCCTCACCCTGGGAGTTCTGGTGAGTATCGCTCCCCACCCCAAAAAGGCCTGCCAGTTTCTACCCAGAGGCGCTCCCTCTGAGACCTTCAAGATGGGGGGAGAGGCTGGGCCAACTGTCAGGCAGGCCTGTCACTTCAGAGGGAGTGCAGACACCCTGCGGTGATGTCACCAGACACAGACGCTCTGAGGTGTCAGGTACCAGCAGCCCAATTCATCAGGAAGCTAGAAATGTGACAGTCTGAGCACAGGGAGACAAGCTGAGCCCTGTGGGTTTGTCACGCTGAGAAAAATAAGGGCCAGAGGACCATTTTCACAGACGGTCTGATGGACGCTGAGTTAGAAAGCAGGGAAGGCCTGGTTTGGGGCAGTCCCAACCACATTTCCTTAGCTCTAACCCACTGCCCACCCTGACAGAAAAGAAGACACACACACACACATAAAAAGACAACTCATTGTTAAGGAAAGGAAAAAATTTTAAAGTAAAAATATTTTTCATCCAACAGGGTAGGGAAAAATGAAAATATCGATTATGTGAGGCATGGATGCCATTGTGGGAAAATGAGCACTCAGCACCTTCAGTGGTGTAGACGACAAGTGCTATCTGGAGTTGTTTGGAGATGTTTAATTGTGATGGCTATTCTGAATTGCCAACTTGAATGCCCTGAGATAGGCCCAGGGAGTCAGAAAAGCATTCTTAAGGATGTGTCTCTGAGGAACTTTCCAGAGAGACTGATACACACAGAGAGAACAACTGAAGGACGAGACTCTCCTTAAACACGGACAATACACCGACAGGCTGAGGATGAGGTGAAGTAGAGGAGAGAGACTGCTGGCCAACGTGATCCAGGCACCACTCTTCCCCAGACCCAAGCTTGTCCGCACCGAGTCACACCAGCAACTTTCCTGGAAGCCACCAGGTCTTCAGTTCAGGGATGAACATGCTTCATTGATCGCCTTGTTCTGAGGCCCCCAGTTCATGAACTAGGCAGTTGCTACAGTGTTTGGATTTCTTACCTTTCAATCATGTATGCATGCCTATCCATTAAAGTCCCCTTAAAAAGCATGCATTTAATATATTCTATATTTCATGAATTTGAATGCACACGCTCATCAATACACTGTACTATATATTCTGTTGGGACTGTTCTTTTAGAGAATCCTGGCTAATAGTTATCCAAATATTTGTTAATAGATGAGATAATCCATTTGAAATTTGCTCTGCAAAATGTGTACAAAAATAGTGAAAATGGACAGTTGTTATCTAATTCTGGCCATGGAAAACTGAAATAAATCACTTCACATCAACACAAAGAAATACTTGACACACACTGATGTGGAAAAACATCTGTATCTTAAGAAAAGACAAACCTCAGGACAGCAGGTGGGAATACCCCAACTATATCACAGATGTTTACATGTGCACTCTCATATGTATGATTGTATAAATGGGACAAGGATCGAGGATCAGAACTGTAGCCACCATTATCTTTGGGGATAACCAGAAACCCTTCTTTCCCTTGCAAGTTTCAGAGCAACAGGAAACTAACTAATACAATGGTTTAAATGTTTATAAGAAATTTCACTTTCGGGCTGCAGAGATAGCCTAGCGGTTAAGAGCACCGACACTCTTGCAGAGGACCCGGGTTTGATCCCCAGCACCCACATGGCGGCTAAGAACCGTCTGTAACTCCAGTTCCAGGGGAATCCGACACCCTCTTCTGACCTCCGCGGCATTGCATCACACGGGTGCACAGACCTGCATGCAGACAGTACATTCATACACATAAATAAATAAAAAATAACACATACAAAAATAAATAATAAAAAAAAAAGAAATTTCACTTTCAAACTCAGCATTAGAAACTGGTGACACACCTGCAATTCCATCTATCCAGGAGGCTGAGGCAGGAGGATTGGAAATTCAAAGCCTGTTCAGACTACAGAGTGAGTTCAAGGCCAGGCTAGGTAACTTTAGTAAGACCCTGTCTCAAAATGTTTTTTAAACTGATGTTGTTTCATCCTATTTTGTTTTGTTTGTAACCCATTATGTTTTATTAGTGCTTCTATAGGATCTGGGGCAAAGGATTCTGTACAAGAGTGAAAGGGTCTAGTTGGGAATAGGAAGGGGCTCAGCCAGAGTGGGAGGGGAGGGGAGGCTAAGGGAGGGGACCATGAAAAAAATAAGCGCATGTCTGAAGCTGCCATGAAGAAGCTGCTGCTATGATAACTGATGCTTGTGAATAAAAGTAAAATAACATGCTTTAAATGAAGAGTGATGGGCAATATAATTCAGTGGTAGAGCTGTTGACTGGCGTGTATGAACCCCTAGATTCAGCTCCTAGTAATATAAAAAATAAGGAACTGGTTGGAGAGTTACCTAAGTGGTGGAGTGCTTGCCTCACAAGACAGGACCCTGGGTTTGGTCCTTAGCTTTAAAAAAGGCAAAATAATAATGATAATAAAAATTAATAATGAAAAAATAATGGAAATTCTCCAGAGGGCAACCTTGGTGATGAACGAGATTTCTTAGAAGTGTCTACACCCCAGGTATACTGAATGTACTTCTAAGAACTCCTCCTCAAAGACAATCAAACAGTCACACAAGAAAATAACACTATTCCATGATTTATAATAGTGAGGCTTTAGCATGTATTATTGCCTGGGATGCAGCTGAGCAGGAGAATACCTACCTAGCATGTGCAAGGCCCTGGGTTCCATACCTAGCAACGCACACACCCACACACACCCACACACACACAATCAAGATGTAAATCCCTTCATACTTCACAACTCTGATTTATACACAAATAAGTGTATGTATTCTTAAAATTAATCCTTGGGGCCGGAGAGATGGTTCATCAGTTAAGAGCACTGGCTGCTCTTGCAGAGGACCTGGGCTCCATTCCCAGCACTCACATGACAGCTAACAACTGTCTGTAACTCCAGTTCCAGGAGAATCTGACCCCCTCTTCTGTCCCCTTGGGCATTACATGACACAAGTGCACTAAAACACATGCAGGCACTATGCTCATATACATAAAAATTAATAATAATAAAACAATAACAATAAAACATTTTAAAAAGCAAAATCCTTGAAGAAACTCACCCCCAAAACTAACAGCAATTATCTTCCAGTGGCAAAATTATAATTTGTACAATTAATTGTTTTATATCTATTTCTCCCTAAATGTTCCTCAATGATTATGCTTTCCTTTCATGATCGGAATCTTTGAGTGAGTGTAGAAGTGTTAAAGTAGTGAACCATCTCAAAGCTTCTTGGATTTTATCTGTTTTACACCAGAGAAGATTCTAAAAATCACCTCAAGGAAGCAATTGCATCCCATGGGCTCACTGCTGCCCACTTCACCTTCCACCCATCCTGTGAAGCCGAGACATAGTGCTGATCTCCTGGTACCTAGGGAGGGTAAGGCCCATGTTCCAGCAGCATCAGTGAGGGTAACAGAAGGTCATTCCTCAGCAGAAATCAGATTGGATACTATTTACTGTAAGCGGCGCTGACTGCACTGCAGACTTATAAATCACAGGCGCGCTGTGGAACCAAAGGGCACACAGCCTGTAGAAACAGGCAGACTGCAGAAACAGCTCCGTGTCTGCATTTCTCCTAAGCCCCTAAGCAGGTCTAGCTCCAGCAAAGTCAGTCAGGGTGTAACAACCTAAGCAGACTTCATCTCAAACCCTGGGAACTTCACTCCCAGGTGGCCTCTGGGAGCTGCGGCCTTTCAGATGTCAGCATTGGGCATGTAGAGCTACCTTGGCCACACTCAGACACCAGAGCGGCCTCCTTAGATGAACTCAGGCCTATCCAACACGCCCCCCACCACCAGGTTGGGATGGGCTGGTACGGTGCCAGGGCTGCTTAAACTTGTTCTTCTATAACTTGTATCTATAAGCTCACCAGGAGATATATTGTCAGTTCACATTTCAGAAAAGAGCTGCTGTTGGAGCTGGGGCTACTGTTCAGTTGGTAGGAAGCTTGTCTAGCATGCACACAGCCCTAGGTTTGAGGAAGCTGGAGAGATGGTTCAGCAGTTAGAAGCACTGGCTGCTCTCGCAGAGGACCCAGGTTCAAATACATGTAGGCAGAACAAAAATAAATAAATAAATAAATAAATATGCCCTAGGTTTGTGAGCCAGCACTACATGATAGGGGCACAATGGTGCACAATCCCAGTACTTAGGAGGTAGAGGCAGGAGGATTGGGAGGGCAAGGTCATCCCTGATTACACAGAGAGTTCGAGGCTAGTTTGGGATACATGAATAAAAAAATGGCTCCTGGGGTCGGGCAGATGGCTCCATTGGTAGAGTGCCTACTTCACAGGCGTGAGGACATGAGTGCAGATCCCCAGAACCCAGGCAGAAACTGGAAGTAGGGCTGGAGAGATACCTCAGAGGTTAAGAGCCCTGGCTGCTCTTGCAGAGGACCAGAGTTTGATTCCCAGCCCCCACATAGGGGCTAACAACCATCAGTAACTCCAGTTCCAGTGGATCTGATGCTCTCTTCTGACCTCCAAGAATGCAGATGCACTTCCATAGCTGCAGGCAATACACTCATACACATAAGATAAAATAATAAACAAAAAACTGAAAGTGACCATGATATGTATAGTCTTAGTGTGGGGAAAGCAGAGAGAGGTGGGTCAACTGAGCTTGCTGGCCAATTGCTGAGCTCCAGGTTCAGTGAAAGACCATGTCTCAGAAGATAGGGTAGAGAGAAACAGTGGAAGACAACTGATAGCAACTTACGGCCTTCACACAAGTGCTCATACATGTGCACCATACACACACATTATGCACCCATTACAGCACCACACCACACACACACACACACACACACACACACACACCAGCTACTTATACTCTACATATACTACTGAGTGACATCTTAACAACTCTACCAGACCCCTAGGGATCTCTAATGGCCCCAGTTTATGGAGAAGGACTAGGGACTTGAAGGTTAAAAATGGTACACATGGCTCACAGGTGATGGAGCTGAGCTTTGAATACATGTGGTCTGTCTCAGAGTCCCCATGCATCCAGACAGATATGTACCACACAGGCTTTTACACAACCATGCGTCAACGTGCAGTAAGGCATCAGCATGTATGCATGAAGCAAGCTGTCACAAGAGTCAGTCATGCCAGGCATGGTGGCACACGCCTTTAATCCTAGCACTCAGGAGGCAGAGGCAGGCGGATCTTTGTGAGTTCAAGGCCAGCCTGGTCTACAGAGTGAGTTCCAGGACAGCTGGCGAGGGGCCTTACGGAGGGGAGACCCTGTCCGAGGAAAAAGCCAAAAAAAAAAAAAAAAAAAAACAAAAAAAGAGTCTTGCTATGGCATTTAAAACTTCTACACAGCAGGAAGGAAGAAGGACCGTCACTGATCTCGTGGACTTCTGGGACTCCACCCCCAGTCACCCGCCATATCACCTTCTTGCACGGTAACGTCTGAGCTGCTTCACCAAGCAGGAATATATCTTCGAGTTCTGATGGGTGCCAGGGAAGGAAAGATGTGCTCATCAGAGACCTAGAGCACTGGTGACTAGGGCATGTGTGGCCCGGCCTCTGTGGACTAGTCACACAGGATAAGGATTCCCGAGTGTCTTCACGTGTTAGTCAAAACTAAGTAGAGAGAGTCCCTTTGAGCTCTAGACCCTCTATCAATTCCTTGTTACTCTATAGCATTTACTCAGAAGAAATATGTGAACTGGGATGAATCCTCTCTCCTCATCCCTCAATAAGAATTCCATTCCAGATTTGTGCTCAGTCACTCTAGGCATAAGAACAGTAAAAAATGTCTTATATTTCTGCATCAAATGGGTTAAATAGAAAGAGTCTTGGAAGATCAAGAGAGGACATGGTGTTTACTGAACCTCATTTGGTGACCATGGGAAGGGAAGACTCCAGTGTGGAGCACAAGGGCAGGACTGATATAGTTTGAGGATTACCAAGGAGGAGCCTTCAAAAATTCCTTAAGGAAAACATGACATCTTTCAGCCTAATAAAGAAAAAAGTGATAATTTAAAAAAAGAAACCATAAGCCGAAGATGCTAAGACCTATGATGTCATAATCTTGATATATGTGTGGCATGCATATAGCATATTTTGGAGAAATACAAATTGAAGGAACAATGACAACAACAAGACTGGGTCAAAGAACTGACTGAAATGGTAAATTTCTGCCCCAAACAGTAAACTTCTGCATTGAAAAGTTTAAAAGAGACTGAGAAAAAGATGAAAAATATGTTTGGCAGAATGCATGAGCACTGGTGGGGTGGGGTGGGGGCAAGGAAGGAGAAACAGGCCTAGATTTGATTGGAAATTTTTGTACGAAATGCACAAAACTTCAATAAAAATTGGCTTTGAAAAAAAGTCTTGAAATCGTGAGTTGTTTCCTTCTTTTTTAGGAATCTGCAGGTTGTTCACAGCATCAAACAGTTGTTAGGCACACCCTCAAGGTGCCTTGAAATCATAATGCATTCTGGAATCTCCCATCCTTTGATTTTTTTTTTACTAGTAAACTTGCTTCTTGTCATGGGATCCACTCACTGTCAAAAGGTGCTTAACTGCATAGCACCGGACACAGGTGCACGTCCCTAACCCTTCCTTAGAAGAGTGACGTTTCCAGAGGGCCCCTCCCAGTTACACCTGTGACGTGACTTCCTACAGCCTTAATCAGAAATATAATTATGATGAGCACAGAAAGACATCCCTAGCAAACATCCACAACTTTGCCTAATGAAATCTAGTCATGTTCCGTGTGGCTGATCTCAAACATAGGAGTACATGGACTAGATTTCTGTCCCTGGTGGCCAGTCCAGAAGGGACCCCCATCTTTTGGCCTGTCTCCTTTCCACATCCAATTTCTTTTAAGTCAAAGCAAATCACTGCCCTTAGAGAGGATAAAGCCTTTCAAATGCACATGTCCTTAGCATCTCTGAGCTGTTAAAAAATCATGCAATTACTCACTTGGCATCTGCCCCAGACCTAAATTCAGGAAGCATTTCAGGGCTTTCCATCCCAATACGAGCCTTCAAGGCAGAGCTAGTGAGCAGCTCCCACCTCTGAAGCTACCCCAAGCTTGCTGCCAAGACGGTGACCCCTCCTGCCCCTTCACGGCCTGGTTGGCTGGCCTTGCTTCCTCCTGAGGCTGCCAGGAAGTTGCCAGCAGGCTATTGGAGGCTGAAGGATGCCTCAAGGTCAGAGACAACATGCGCATCCGAAGACACGAGCGCTGCAGAATCAAGAGATGTCATCCTGGATAACAGATTAAGGACGAGTCGGAGCCAGAGGCGCTTCCAGGAACACACTCCAGCTTTCCGGCTCCGATGACCAGGCGCCATCTCCAGAAAAGACTTGTGCGAGGGCACAGTGACCTCACACATGTTCTGAGCCCAAAAATATTTGTCCTAAATGCTTTCCCAGCTCCTCTCAAGCTGGAATAAGCTGAACATTAAATCAGTTTCTTTTTAAATGTGACAGCAGGAAATCGATGCTAAAGTCCTACTTACAAATTTGTGTTGATGAACTTACAACTTTTCTCATGGTTACTAGGCATAGACTCAGATCACAGAAGGCCTTTCCTTCTGAACAAACTGATGAGATCACCGGAGCCAATCAAGAAAGTTCCGCATCGTGCTGGAAAATTAGCAAATGCTGCTGAAGAACTGCGAACCATGACATTGAACACACAGGTCAGGGATGTTCCCTGAGGCCTGGGAAGGGGTAGGTTCACCTAGAAAAGGAAGAAGAGGCCAGGGAAATGGCTGGGTAGGTAAAGGGCTTGCTGGGCAGGCAATGGGGAGAGGGTGGACCTGAGGTCAGATCACCCCCACCCATGAAAACATAAGCAGGGGTGACATTGCACCTACAGACTCAGTGCTGAGGAGTGGGCAGAGACAGGCAGATTCCTGAGGGTCCTCAAGCCAGTCTAGCCCTGAGTTCTGTGAGAGACCCTGTCTCAGAAAACAAACTGAGAAGCAACAGAGAAAGAAACACAAAATCGACCTCCAGCCTCCACACATGTATACACAAAGACCACATGTGCATACATATTCATTCACCACACACACACACACACACACACACACACACACAGTAGAAGTAAAGAAGGAAGGAAAGAGGGAAGGAAGAAAGGCAAAGTATTATTAAACTCAATCATAACGTAAAGAATAAGTCGTTGTGACTACTTCTGATGATTACTTTCTTATAAACAAGCAAAACTGTTGGGGCACAGCAATTTGATTCTTTAATTGAGAGCTTTTAGAATCTTCCCTGGTCCCTCCAGCTGTCCGTCTAGCCGGCAGCTGGATTCCCTCTGGCAGCTGGAACTAGCCGCTTTGAACCCTCCATAGGCACCTTGTTGCAAGAGGTGCACTAATTGCAGCTCTTGCTGCTGACTTGCAGCCCTGTCCCCTGAAGGTGCAGTCCTAACCATGATGTTTCAAACTGCTCACATCAGACTTCTCCTCAAACACCTCCATGTAGGCCAGAGGCAGAGCACCTTCCCCTGGAGTCCTACCAGAGGCACTGCTGTGACTGATGTAAAAGGTCAGTGCATGACTGTTATACACTCTTTCATTTGCATGAAGATCTGTTATTAGTGCAAATGCCCCCTTTCTGTCTTTAGAAGTTGGCTGTTGAGCCCACTTTGTGAGCCAGCCCGAAGACGCCTTCCTCCGCTGTCCACATTGGTGGTACATTACTGGGCCCAATTAAAAGCCTTTCTCAAGTAGTCTTTTCTTCTTATTTGCAGACCTGGTGACAAGAAAACAGAAACGGTGGGAGTAAATCATGGAGAGATAGCAGAGAGACACAGGAAGCAGAGCCACGGAAGCGGCCAGCAAGACGCCAGCAGAGGCAAAGCCACTGGGACTGCCAGGAGCCTTAACGGTGGCAGAGGCAGAGCAGCATCTCCAACAGCAGCAGAGAGACAGCATCAACCATGGTGCCGGGGGCTGAGAGGAAAGCGGTTATGGAGACAGAAGTGGCAGCAGAAGCTACACCATTAGCAGTGACAGTGGCCGCAGCCCTCAAGGCCAGGGGCCTTAGTTACTCCAGGCTCAGAGACATAGCACTAGGTGCTGTCAAGGCCTAGGGAATCTCAATATGTAGGACCAAAAGGCATGATGGTAGCTGCCGTCAAGGGCTGAGGAATCCCAACTTCCTAGCCCCACATGAGAACTATAACACTTTGACACCATAGACCCAAGGTCTGTACAAAAACCATCATACTAAAGGGTACCACCTGCTGCTGCTAGAGGACGAGTTCTCTAGCTGTGAAAAACAGAAGCCCATGTTGATAACATGCTAACATGACAAGCCTCAAAGATGCAGGCTGAACTACCGCAGCTTCACCTGAGCTCTAGGAAGAATGTTCATTTGGGAAGCAAAGGAAAAAAGCAACAGTCTGTATGATTAAGATGTTTGTGGACCTGTGGGAACACTGCAGGTATCAATGCTTCTTTTAACAGAGGAAGGAGAGCAATCTGCCCTTCAGCTGATTTCCTAAACATTCCTCATGCTCAGAGGACAGGGAGCTCCTTACATGCTAGAACCGAGAAGACGCCCAAAGTGACCTTAGTAGCTATGATAAACTAGCCCTAAAATCATGACAAAAGCCAACACGGACCCAGTTCTGTGCAGAAAGAGAAATGACACAGTTCACATTAACCAGGGAAAGCTGAATGTGCAAGTCTCTATTAATAAAGACATTAAAGAAGGGAAAAGAAAAACATAACATCTAGGATGGAATCAGGAAATCTCAGACGCCCTTCCACTCAATGTGAGTATTCCAAAGTGTTTGTGCGTTGTTTGAAATTTTTATTCTGTCAAAATTAAATGTTCCCCTGGTTTGTTGTTCCATTGATTTCCTAACCAAGTCCAAAGGCAAACACCAGACTAGCCATAATGAGTTATTAAAAAATCAGTCCTGAACATAACATAAAGCAACCTGTTTCCCTAACATGAAGAGTAGGCTAGTAGTCTCTCCCAAACATCTATTTGAGGGAAACTCAAAGTCCTAAAAAATCTTTGAGAAAGGATTCCAGAGGTGTCTGTAACAACAGGATTTACATGATCAAAAATGACAAGCAAAAGCTCCATGCAGTAATCCGGGTTCTCCAGAGAAGCAGAACCACAGACGAGGAGGCAGCTCATTAACAGAAGATGAAAGGCCTGGAGGGGCAGCTTGGTTGGTAAAGTCCCTGCTCTACATGCATGGGGACCTGAGTTCATTCCCCAGCACCCATGTAAAACCCTTGATACGGTGGCTTGTGCGTAGAATCCCAGGAGGAGCCCTGGGCTCGCTGCTCAGCCAGTCCTACCATATGGGTAAGCTCTGGGCCACTGAGAACTCTGATCTCTAAAGTGTGCACAGGGCTGGAGGGATGGCCTAGTGGTTAAGAGCGCCGACCGCTCTTGCAGAGGACCTGGGTTCGATCCCCAGCACCCACATGGCGGCTGAGAACCGTCTGTAACTCCAATTCCTGGAGAACTCCAGTTCCAGGGGAATCCAACGCCCTCTTCTGACCTCCGCGGCACTGCACGACACGGGTGCACAGACCTACATGCAGACAGTACATTCATACACATAAAAAAAAATAAATAAAATTAAAAAAAATAAAGTCTGCGCAATATTTCTGAGAATGACAGCTGAGACTGACCCCTCCCCTCCACCTGTACAAGAAAGTACATGCACCTGTGTACACATGAAAACACACATATACACACATTAAAATTAAATAAGAAATATATTTCTGAAATCTCCACCACCATCATCAGTGGTTTTGATTAAGTGGCTGAGTCACAGGGCTGGCCTACCATCCCTCTGGACCTTCATTGCAGACCTTCAATCCTGCCTGTGAGACTGTGCAATATTAAGAAAGGGGTGTGTGCATGTGTGCATGTGTGTGTGTGTGCGTGTGTGTGTGTGTGTGTGTGTGTGTGTGTACAGGAGAGAAAAAGACAACGTGAGGAGACTGGTCTAATAACTATGAAAGCCCAGGGGTACTCCCTTGTTTTATTCCAGGAACACAGACAAAAGAAGAAAGGAAGTATAGATTATAAACACTACAAGACCTTCATTTAAATATTGGGTAAAAGCTGCATGCTTGAATGTATCCATTACCCCTTATTATAGCAATTTTCATTTCCCCAAAGCCATAATTGAGAATGTAAAACTTAAAGCAGGAACCTCAATGTCAGAATCCCTAGTTCATATGTTTAATGTTACGTTGTTACTGAGGGTGTCTGTCATTGAGTGAAATCTCTGGAGCAGAATGGATTCCCCACATGGTGTTCACACCTGGGTAGTGACCTGTGTGGTTATCCTGAATTGCTGGAATTTAAACAAGAGAAGAGATTTTAAATAAAAAAGCTGAAGGCTTGTGGGGCCAGTTAAGAGAGTAGGGATTCTGTTTAAATTCCAGCAATTCAGGATAACCACACAGGTCACTACCCAGGTGTGAACACCATGTGGGGAATCCATTCTGCTCCAGAGATTTCACTCAATGACAGACACCCTCAGTAACAACGTAACATTAAACATATGAACAAGTGACACCCACAAAGGCAATGCACACAGCCTGGCAGATGCCAATCCTAGGACAAGACAAATCAGACCAGTTGTTTCGGAGTCTGAACTTTGGAGGGGCTCGCACTGGTGAGGGGGGCATGGCACGAGGGTCAACCAGCTAATCATCTGGGTTTTGTGTGTAAAGCCCGTGTGCAGGCTTAGATATGCCATCTTCATAGGGAAGTCACCACTGCCTTTAAAGGCCAGAACTGAAGCTGGGTGTGGTGGTGCACGCCTGTAATCCCAGCACTTTGGAGGCAGAAGCAGGCAGATCTCTGTGAGTTCAAGGCTGGACTGGTCTACATAGTAAGTTCCATGACAGCTGGGACTATAGGGAGACCCTGTCTCAAAAAGACCAAAAAAATAAATAAATAAGGCCAGAACTGACTCATGGAGTGAGCATAAGCCCCTCCCCCTTACACACACACACACACACACACACCACTGCACATCAGCTGCCCTTCCGATTTTAGCCATACATCAGCAACATCAAAGCACCCAGGGCCATTTGTCTTACCTCGCAGGGACCCTACACAAATAATTCTTCTTACTCCATGTGGGGCGGCACATCTTCATGACCCATGGATATTAGGTGCTGCCTTTTCTCATGTGCTTAGCACTACAGAAGAGCACAGTAGTCAGCCTTCCATGTCCGTGAGTTCCACATCAGAAGATTCAACCAACCTTCCATCAAAAATACTTGGAAAAAAGTATTATGTGCTTTTACTGAGCAGACAATTTATTCTTGCCATTTTCTCTGAATTATAGCACTATTTATATAGCATGTACCTCGCATTAGACATTATAAGCCATCTAGTGATGATTTAGCATTCATGGGAGACTATGTTCAGCATGTATGCAAACACTGCATGGTTCTATGCAAGGAACTAGAGTTTTCACAGACTTTGGTGTCCCCAATGCACTAGAACCAATCTCCTGAGATGTCAGGGGATGGCTATGTGTATGAGATCTGCCGTCCAAAATGTGCTTGACTTGTTCACAGCTCTGCTGTAAGTGCACCTTGGAATCTTTATAGTCACAATGTACTACTGTCCCTACAATAATTCAAGAAGCTCAATGTCCACCACCACCACCTAAATTGGACTTGTAGAGCCCTCTGCTTATGGAAGACACGCTTGTGAGTCTCCTGCAGAGTCCAAGAGATGCATTTCCCTGTCAAGGCTAAGCTCTCGGGTGTCTGTGCCCTTGAGAGAAAAGGGGACAGACTATCTCTGGCACAGCTCCCCCCTAATCTTCTGGCACTAGCTGCAGGTCAGAAAAGGATTCACTGGTATCCTGTAGCAGGAGGAAGAATGTGGAGGAAGGAGGGAAAGGGGGAGGGATGAACTGTTATTAAAAGAAATGAATTTCTGAAACATTCATAGCCAAACAACATTACCTGCCCAACCCACTGTCAACTTCCTGGGTGTGCCACTCTCCAGCACACATCTCAAAATCTAGACACAGAAAAGAAATGCAGTCACTGTCTTCTTGGCCCCTGAACCCATACTTTCAAATTCACTCTTGCTTCCCCACCTTAAAGGCTGCTGAAAGCCTACTGGATGGCAGACCTTGGATGAGTCTTCTTTCCTACCACCCACAAATTAACAGACTTTTTCCAGAAGAATCATTAGAGGCTGAGGAGATGGCTCAGTGCATAATGCACTTGTCATGCAAGCAAGAGGCCAGAGTTGAGATCCCCAGAGCCCATGGAAAGCTGAGCATGTTGGAACACATCTGGAATCCCAGGGCTTCTACAGAGAGATGGAGAACGGAGAAAGGGGAATCCCTGAGATCTCATTGGCCAGCTAGCATGGTGTATGCAACAACAACGAGAGAGGCTCAGTCTCAAAACCAGGTGGACTCCTATCTACTGTGGGTTTGCACACAGGTCTGCATGCTGTCATACTGAGGAACCCCTCCCTAGCTGTGTCTATTGGCGACTGGTGCATGCTGGGAGGGGAGAGTCCATTTTCCTTTTTTTTTTTCCACATAAATTTATTTATTTATTCCTTTCAAATAAATAAATTTATGTGAAAAAAAAAAAGGAAAATGGACTCTCCCCTCCCAGCATGCACCAGTCGCCAATAGACACAGCTAGGGAGGGGTTCCTCAGTATGACAGCATGCAGACCTGTGTGCAAACCCACAGTAGATCCATTTTCCTTACTGGTCTGACATCTGGTAGGTTGACCAGACTCCAGGGCATGGACTCACATCCAGGAGCACCCAGGAGGCGTGGAATGGAAGTGACAGACCTTTAAAAACACACACACCAAAAATAATAAATAACAATTAATTTTGATAAGAGAAAGACAGAAAATCATGGAGGACATGAAATGGGGCGGGGGCTAGTGAGGAGAGACTAGAGAAGGGGAGGGGTCTGAATGTGATCCAAATACATTGTGTAAAATTCTGAAATAAATGTAGGAAAAGGTGGGAGGTAAAGACCAACACCCAAGGGTGTCCTCTGACCTCCCTGGGTGCTCCCTGGAGCACATGTGCATGGTATTTGTCAGGGAGGCATGCAGCAGAGGCAGCTGGAGTAGGAGCAGAAGGTAGGCGCTCACATCTTCAAGCAGGCCCAGGGAGCAGAGCCACGGGAGACCCAGCAAGGCTTAGGCACTCTCTCAGCCACCCTCAGTGACGTTCTTCTTCCAGCAAGGCCACATCTTCTACGACTCTCAAAACAGCGCCACTAACGAGGGACAAAATGTTGAAATATGCCAGGCATGGTGGCACACACCTTTAATCCCAGCACTATGGAGGCAAAGGCAGGAGGATCTCTGTGAGTTCAAGGCCAGCCTAGTCTAATAGTGAGTTCCAGGACAGCTGGGGCTATAGGATACCAAAAAGAAAGAAAAAAGTCCAAATACTTCCATGGTCTCATTCAAACCACCACATGTTCAAGGTGGGGGGGGGGTGTCCACGGAACATGTGTGCTGTACCTGGAAGCTGTACACCTGAACTCTCCTACACGCAAAGTTGGTTTGGGGTTTTTTTTTGTTTTTGTTTTTGTTTTCTTGGTTTTGTTTTTTATTACTAGTCTTCTTCAGTTTTCTAATAATTGACAATGGTCCCACTCTACACTTCTGTCTTCATGAGATGTCCGGCCCTGTTTCAATGTCTCAGCAGCCAGTATGCAGGAACTAGGCCTTCAAGTGCCTTTTAATGTACAATAGAGCCCGGTGGTTGCTAGTGCCAGGCACTGATGTAGGAATGCCCACATGCATGCTTCTTGCAAAAGCTTGGATGGCTGGAAATCATGTTTGAGAAATTGAAAACCTTGATAAAAATCCAAGGAAACCCACCAATCTCTGCCTAAGGTCTGAAAATGAAGGGCACTAGCCATCAGGGAGGGAGACACGTTGGAAATAGTGTGACCTTAAGCAGACCCAGGAAGGTCATGCAGCCCCCGCTGGGAAAGGGCTCATTGCACATCAGAGCTCTCTGCTCTCCAGAGGCCCCTGCCTTGTCAGGTGAAGGAGAAACAGAGCAGACTTCCTTTACCGTAAACAGGGTGAGCTCCGTTTCTCAATGTTCCTGGGCTGTGTTTAGAGCTCCACTTTCCCCCTTGCTGGCTTGGATCCTGTGGATAATTTATTTTAAAGACTTAATGGGTCCCTTTTGGCTGGACTCCATTTTAATCTCTAAATTGACCACTCTTTTTCAATTGAACTTAAAAATGAAGAGGCCTGATGTTACAGACAGGAACAGCAAAGAGTCTCCTGTTTATAAATGTAGCACGTGCTGATAGATGACATTAGCAAAATACAGAAAGGACATAAAAAACAAAATAAAATGGCCCGCAGTCCTTCCACTGAAGAATAACCATCCTTTTACATGAGGTGGTATTTTCTTCTAGCTTTACTTATGAAATATTAATTTTGATGTCACATAAGTGGTTCTATGCATAAAAGCCCATTGGGGAGCCTTGCACTGAGTAATTTCATACCTCATAGTATAAAATGTAACAAGGCATATCCATCAAAGAAATTGATATTATAGTCAAGCTTGGCGGCACAGGCTGTGATCCCAGCTACAGGAAGGACTGAGGGAAGAAGATTCCTGCTTCAAGGTCAGTCTGAGCAACTTGGTGAAGTCCTGTCTCAAAATGAAAAAAAAAAGGAAAGCTGGGAATAGAGCATTCTTCCAACATGCATGAGGCCCCAGGTACAAAGACAAACAGTTATAGCAAAGATAAGATGAAATAAAATGTGTTTCAGGTAGTATTTCATAAACAAATATGTTATGAAACTTATTGCCATAACATTAGCCAGAAATCTGGGGCCGTGCAGGGGGTGAACTTTCTTTTTAAAAAAGCAAATTTGAGGGGCTGGAGAGGTGGCTCAGCTGTTAAGAGCACTGGGTGCTCTTGCAGAGCTCCAGGGTTCAATTCCCAGCACCCACATGGCAGCAAACAACCGTCTGTGACTCCAGTTCCAGGAGAATCCAGCGCTGTCTTTTGACTTCCGAGGGCATTGCATCACACAGGTGCACTTACACACATGCAGGCAATGTACTCATACACATAAAATAAATTAACAAACAAAATATTTTTGAAAAGTAATAAACATGACCAGGCATGGTGGTACATGCCTTTAATCCCAGTACTTGGCAGGCACAGGCAGGTGGACCCTGTGAGATAAAGGCCACCCTAATCTACACAGCCAGCTGGGGCTGCAGATAGACCCTGTCTCAAAAAAAAAAAAAAAATAGCAAATCTGTGTTGTTATTCAAACCACTACCTCTTTGTCAACAAGCTCAACACTAAAGAACATACCTGATTCCCCTAGTACCCTCCCCCTCAGCCTCCGCTGGCAGTCTCTTGCTCTTCATCCAGCGGTGACATTCGCCCATCATCGGCCTTGGCGTGTTGAGTGGTTTAGTCATTATGCACATCACTTTCAAAATTTTATGAAGGCCATTAATGTTTCAAGAAATATCTTTTCAACTAGGAAGATGGAGAATGCTGAGCATCGGAAAAGAGCTGTGGTCTGGGATGGTGACAGCTCTGAATGGCTCCTTCCCAAGACCTGTCACCTCCTCCTGAGTTGGAGTTCAGTTTGCAAAGAAATTCCAGTCTAAGTCTGGCAAACACAAAACCCCTGAACATCCTTCTTTCCACAGATCCAATCTCTCATGCAAAACCCAAGCTACTCCAGAGCTTAAGTCAGACTGCACAATTAATGACCAGAAACTCCAATTTCATGTTAATTGGTTTTAATTAAATTTTTTCCTTATGCTTATCTACAAGAGCTGATTGCCAGGGCCCTTGCTATTTAATATTTGAGTTCTCTGCTCATATTCTTTCTCTTTGAAGTTGAATGATAACAACAGACCCTCACACAGCTCCTGAATGGCCCAACAAGGAGGAGGCCAAGAAGACAGAGAGAAGAGGGGACACAGGCCCAGTGAAGATGATGTCCAAGGAGCCAGAGATGCGTTTCAGATCACCAAGAAATTAGTCAGATGTCTCAACTCAACAAGCTGACCATCTAAATTCACCGTCACGTGGTCTCTTGTGGAAAACTCGTGCACCAGCAGGTGGAGAAGAACTTCCAACCAAGCCCTCTGTACACTTGACTCAAGTCGGACAGAATTGCTTCTCAACTTCCATCCTTCATCCTGAGTCACGGTCAAGTAGCTCTCTGTTCCCCAGACCCCCAGGAACACGTACTGTGCTTCTTTCCTTACAGGCAGAGCATTTGGAATTTTCGGGAAGAACAAGGCAGCTTGGTTCAGAAACCCTCCGGTTTCTGGCATTTGAATGCCCCAATAGCACTGCCACGATGACCGCAGAACTTTGAGCAAATGCTTTCTGTTCAAGAGAGTTCATGACAGCAAATTTAGATTGTCAGCTTGATTGGCTTAATGAACACCTTGGGCAATGGGGAGCACAGCTTTTGGTGTGTCAGTGTCCGTATGAGTGTTTCCAGTGAGGATTAACTGTGGGTTGCGCGCGGGGGGGGGGGGGGGGGGCAAAGCGGAAGAAGCCAACTGAGTACCTGCCTTCCCCTTTCTCTGCTCCCTGCCCCAGCGAGATTCAAGAGTCCAGAGTCGAAGCCACATATTCCTGCCGCCATGAACCCTACCTCACCTCCCCAGCCATGATAGATTGTACTTTCAAACCACAAGCCAAATGATCCTCTCCTAGTCAAGTTGCCACTGAAGTGAGAAACAGACCAGGCGCAGTTTAGACGCCAGCCCACCTGTTCCAACCCGGCATGCTCTTGACTACCTTTTTTTTTTTTTCCTAAACTTCACTGTTTGTGAAATTTTCACCCGTATCCATTTTGAGAAATGACCATGAAAAGCAACATCCATTTTAAGTCTCTCCATAATCGAGAATGTTAACAGCCTATTTTCTCAAATGCTGACACCACTCAGCTTTCTTGGATAAGGGAAATACTCATTTCTGTGTCTAATCAAAGGTCTCACTTGCGGTTTGTATACATCCATTTTGTTTTATTGTATTTTGGAGAGTTCCATCAAGTTGGCCTCACCCGTTCTGTGAGTTTTCCCTTGAGCACACAAGTAATGATTCTTAGAAGGTAACAGCTGTAGGTCGACAGAGCCAGTATATTTCTGTGGAAGCTACAGTTGTTTGGAAGGTCAGCCATCAAATGGAGCCCATTTTTCACCAGAGACAAAGGCAGTGCGAAGGTCTTTTCAATTTGTATGAAATTAGGCCGGGTTTGTGGGAGCAAAATCATGGCAAGAGAGCAGTCTTCTTTTTAAAAAGAATATACTAAAAGATTCACACTTTCAAGATACAGGAAACGGGGATCAAGCAGTTAGAGTTTTAATGAGACTGTCAAACATGGTAAGCAAAAGTTATGGTCACTCTTTAGGGGAAAAGGGTCCTTACTGTATGGGAATTATTATAATTAATATTGGGCTTGGACAGCTACAGATAGAAGTAACAAAGACTGCAGGAACTGAGGAGACGACTTAGGAAAGTGTTTGCCATGCACCTGAGCTCAGATCCCAAAGACCGGTGTAAAAAGCCAGCGTTGGGGGGCTGGAGAGATGGCCTAGCGGTTAAGAGCGCCGACTGCTCTTGCAGAGGACCCGGGTTCAATCCCCAGCACCCATATGGCTGCTGAGAACCATCTGTAACTCCAGTTCCAGGGGAATCCGATGCCCTCTTCTGACCTCTGAGGCATTTTACGACACGGGTGCACAAACCTGCATGCAGTCAGTACATTCATACACATACGAAAGTAAATAAATAAAAATAATTAAAAAAAAATTTTTTTTAAAGCCAGCATTGGGGAGACAGAAAAAGGAAGGCATGTGGAGCTTGCTGGACAGCCTTTCCAGTGAACTCAATGAGCTCCGGGTTCCGAGACCCCGTCTCAAAAGGTAAGGCAGAAGGGTCATCTGATGGCCCATTGCAAAAAGGCACTTCTGCCAAGCCTGATGGCCTGAATCGGATCGGATCCTCAGAACCCACTTAGTGGAAGCAGAGAATCAACTCTTCTTGTAAACTGTCTTCTCACCTCACCTGTGTATACTCCTGTCTTGCATGTACACACAAACACATATGCCCAGAAAATGAACCAATTCAGAAATAAGCAAATAAGTTGGAGGTCAGCTACGAAAGTCACCTGCTCATTACCTTTGGCCTCCACACACATGCAAACACATGTGCACTCACATGAACACCTAATTAGACACGAAAACAGAAGTATAACAGAGTTATATACTCATTAATTCAAGAACATTTAAGGAACTTAACTTTAACAGCTTGAAGTTTCTCTCAAGGACAACAATGGGTTGGACACCATGCTTGGTTAAAGAGGCTCATTCTTCTCTTGAAGTAGGTGGTTTGTATGTGCGCTTAGTTCCCCCCCCTTCTACCATACACACACACACACACACACACACACACACACACACACACAAATATTCAATTCACTAGCTAGTGCAATTCAATTCAGAGATTTCTCGGGGTTCTATAATCATGACAGATGCATGTACAGTCTTCAGAAAAGTTGCTTTACACTAATCAATTCTTTCTAAAAATTGGAAATTTTCCTCTGGGATTTCTATGTTCATAGGAACAAAACCCTTTTCATATCTGCTCATTCTCTGATACTGAAGTACAGTCAGATCCTGACCACCCCACTGGCAGCTGAGTGTACTCCTGACACACCTCCACAGAGCCAGTGCACAGAGTTAACAGGGCAGAGAGAGGGTCCTGCTGAGATACTCAAGTCTGGCTCAATGTGAGTCTTCCGATGTGGTGGTTTGGCTCAGCTGGGTCAGGATCCTAGAATAGAAGGATTCCCAGCCTTGTTGAAGAGTGGCTTGAGACGTGGCTGACACAGAAAAGTGGAGATCAGGTAAGAGCTCTCCAGAATGCACATTCGGAACCAGCCCAGCAGTGAACAGGCCCAACATCAGAAGGTTTCTTTGTGTCTTTGTTGACCCTTTCCTCACCACCCACCATCCCCCCACACCAGGCAACTGCTGAACTACTTTCTGTACAACTGATTCTAGAATTTTATATGAAAGGAATCATCGCAGTATGGAGAACTCTTAAAAGAATAAAAATTGAACCTACCATTTGACCCAATCATACCATGCCTAGGTATATACCCAAGGGATTCATAAGTGTTTGAGATTTTCGTATACTGCACCTACCAGTAATTCATTCCTGCTGTGGTTGGATATATTCCATTTCATGGACATACTAAGATTGCCTATGAATTCATACACTTAAGAACACTTAGATTGCTTCCCATTTCTACTGCATTCAGTAGTGAAATTGACTGATACCAAACATTTGTATAAAATCCTTTGTAAGCACACATTGGTTTGTGAACACATATTCTGTTTGATAAACACAAAGGGGAAGTACGGATGGATGATATGCTTGATGTTTGCTTAAGAGATTGCTTGGATGTTTTCTAAAATTGTGTTACTTTGCATTCCCACCAACATGGCTGACATTTCCAGCTTCTTCGCATCCTCACCAACACTGGGTGTGATTACTCTTTTTTAAAAAATGTAGTATGGAAGCTAGAGAGATGGCTCAACAGGTAAGAGCATTGGCTTTTCTTGCAGAGGACCCAGGTTCAGTACCCAGCACCCACATGGTGGCTAACAACTGTCTATAACTTCAGTTCTAGGGGACCAAACACCCTCTCTTCTGGCCCCTGTGGGAACTACATGACACAGGTGCACTTACATTCAGGCAAAACATTTATGAACATAAAAATAAAAATAAATAAAATTATTAAATGTACTGTGTGTGCCGTATGTGTTCATATGTGAGGAGAGCATGTGCCAGGGCATGCATGTGGAGGTCAGAGGACAACCTCATATCATCCTCCCCTTCCGTGCATTTGAGACAAAGCCCCTCTCGGTACTTGTGCTGTATACTCCAGGTTAGCCAACCTGCAAGCTTCGGGGGAATTCTCCTGCCTCTGCCTCTATCTCCCCTTAGGAGTGCTTGGGTAACAGACATGTAGCGCAGTAGTGACAGGGACCTGAATTCAACCCTGGTGTGGATGTCACATACTGGAGAATGGCACACCCCACAGTGTCAATCAAGATGTGCTGATTGACAGTGATCTTCGTGTCTACTCCATCTTGGCTAGTTCAATTCTTAAAGAAATAACTGTTGGAACTCTTGATTGTAGATTTATGGTTTCCTGTTGTGGTTGTTTTAATTTTCACAGTTAGGGGTAAAAGCATTTAAATTTTTAAGTCTTTTTGACCAAGTGTCCTATTATAAATGTCATTTGACTAGTCTTAGGTTGTGATATCATTTTGCATATTTATATATTTAATGTATACATGCCTTTAAGTTTAAAATGTGCTTTTATGAACAACATGTAATTGGGTCTTGATCTTGAAATTTTTGACGCTCTCTGACATTTTACATTTTTTTTTTCCTTTTGTTTGCTTGGTGGTTTATTGTTTCTGTTTGGTTTTGGTGTTTTGATTTTGGCGTGGGTTTGGGTTTGGGTTGGTTTGGGTTGGGCATAATTTTCTGTTGTTTTTCAATACTCAGCTTGAACCTGGAGCCATGCTCTGTTAGGCAAACAGTAATCTCTGCCTTTTAATGAGGGTGATTGGCCTGTTGACATTTAGTGATTTGAAGTACAATGATTTCTCAGTGTTCTATCAGTTCCTTTTTACTCTTCTCTTTCTCCTCCTTTTTTGGATTGAGTCTTTTTCTTTAGACTCAATTCTATCTCTTCCCTTTCTCTGTAACCAAAATTATTTATTATTTTATTTTAAGGATTGCTTTAGGGTTATATTAATTATCTTCAATTTATCACTATCTATTTTCAGGAACTATTATATTACTTCACATACAATATTTAAAAACTCACAGGCAATGCACCCCTGCCTCTCCTCTCCCTAGCTTTACCTTATTTTTAAAATATACTCATTCTTGGGGCTAGAGAGAGGGGTCAGCGGTTAAGAGCACCAACTGCTCTTCCAGAGGACCTGGGTTCAATACCCAGCACCCACATGGCAAGTAGGAATGTCTTTAACCCGGGCATGGTAGTGCATGCCTTTAATCCTAGCACCAGAAAGCAGAGGCAGGCATATCTCTGTGAGTTCAAGGCCAGCCTGGCTTACAGAGTGAGTTCCAGGCCAGCTGGGGTTTCAGGGGAGACCCCATCTCAAAAAGACAAAAAAAAAAATAGACTATGAATAGATTTCCATTATCAGCTATATGGCAAACAACTGTATTATAAAAAAATAATAAAATAAAATAAAAAATACATACTCATTCTTTTTCATGTTGTCAGTCCCGTCATACAACCTCATTTCGTTCAATATTTTTAAGTATTGTTTCCTGCATTCCTCATTCCTTCATATAGACCCAGATTCCTGCCACTTCCTTTCAAGAGAAGCTTCCTTCATATTTCCTGTAGACTGTGTCTGCTCATGTGAGTTACTCCAAGTTTCCAAATAAAGACTTTAAACATCTTTATTTCACCTTTTTACACTTATGGTGGGTTTTTATTCTTATTTGTTTTCTTGTAACTAAGTCTATGTATCCAGCCTGCCCTTGATATCCAGAGTGCACAAATTTTGTCTTTGGGATGCAAATGAAATTCTAAGCTATATTTTTATAACATAGTATTGTCATACTCATTAATCAAAGCAATAGAAATTCTTTTCTGATGAAATGTCTATTATTATCTAAGCACCTGGAATTAAAAGAGAGGTGAAAAGAGGTGAGGAATTATAATAAATAATCATTTGCATAATGAACAAACAGAACTCACGTTATTAGCCAATACAGCTATAACAAACACAATAGACCTTATAGTTCAGTTCATTAAATAGCTATATGAGAGACTAAAGGAGTCTATTAACCTTCCCTGATGCTAATGAAAATCCTGAGAAGCAATTATTTTTGTGCTTAATGAACAACAACACAGACCCAGCCAAGCCCTGCATTGGGCCCTAAACTTTATATCATAGTTGATGGAAGTAAAGATGACCAAGGCCTACAAATTAGGTTTAAAGAGTCAGCTCTGAGATCAGAAAAGTGAGGCAGTGGGCACTGGTGGAAATGCATGGACACATCCCTCTGGCCAGAGTAAGCGGGCCTCGCTTCATATCCCAGCCTTCTTCCCCCAAGGCAGGTGTCACTGATGTTGCTCCCAATGAAACCTATTTGACATCTACCAGAGTTCTCCATCCTTAGAGCTATGACACCATGTATCTTTTGAGAAACAAAGAATGCTTTGTGTATAACTGCTCCAAGCAAAACTGTACTCTGTTTATATTTTCAAAAAATAAGCATGACATAGTCTCTGCCCTTCAATCTAGACAAATAGGGCAACGCAGTGGCAGTATTTAGATGGTTGAGGTCAGCACATCCCTGCTGGCCATGGGCTCAGAAAACAGGGTCAACTCCAGGACTGGAGCGTCCAAACTAGATCTCCCAGGTATCTGAAAGAAGCTACTAACACACAAGAGTTCCTGAGCAAAACATGCAGGTAGAGCCAAGCTGCAGAGCACAGATGCTGCCTGCCCGTGAGCAGCTGGGGCGGGGCAGCACCAGATCAGGAGGATCTGGAGCAGGAACTGGCAGAGGGTTGGGAGGCAGCAGGTGAGCATGGTGGGGAGGGGGAGGTGGAGGTCTCGAATTCCAGTCCAGGTTCTTTAACGCTCGAGTCTATATTAGAGGAAAACTGAAGGAATTTCAAAGCAAAGAAAGAGTCTGGTTGTACATCTCTCCGAAGTCTAAGCTCTTTCTTCAGTCGGTCAAGCATAAGGATGTTGGGCATGATAAAAGCCTTATTTGGAAATGTGGTAAAGAGCCTAAGGGTGAGGATGACCATCAAAAGACATGATAACTGTTGTTAGAAATTCATTTTGTGTAGCCACCAAGAACTTGTCTTTATCTCAGCAGCTAAAAGCCATCTATGTGGAGTATGGCTACCATATGACCAAGGCTTCCTATTTTGTCTGCCATGACCAAGGGACCATTCAAAACTTGTTTGGAAACCTAAGAAACTATGATGGGAAGAATAATTATCCCAAAACTTGTGGCAAATTTGAAGTCTCTGCAATTAGGGACCTTACAACAGGCTATGATGACAGTCAGCCTGATAAGAAAGCTGTTCTTCCTACCAGTAATAGCAGTCAAATGATCACCTTTACCTTTGCTAATGGAGGCGTGGCCACCATGCGGACCAGCGGGACAGAGCCCAAAATCAAGTACTATGCAGAGCTGTGTGCCCCTCCCTGGCAACAGTGATGCAGAACAGCTGAAAAAGGAGCTGGAGGAACTCGTCGACACCATCGAAGAAAATTTTTTCCAGCCACAAAAGTATAACCTGCAGCCAAAAGCAGAGTAGAAGATTCTAGCACTGGACATGAGCACCTTAATCTCCACTTAAGCTGAACTTGATTTTTAAAGCTGTATTCTTGAGGACCAAGTGATTTAAATGATCACCTCCAGTATTTATGTATTTTTTTTTAATTTTTAAAAATTTATTTATTTATTTATTTCTGTATGTGTATGAATGTACTGTCTGCATGCAAGTCTGTGCACCCGTGTCGTGCAATGCCACGGAGGTCAGAAGAGGGTCTCAGATTCCCCTGGAACTGGAGTTCTCCTGGAATTGGAGTTTCAGACGGTTCTCGGCCACCATGTGGGTGCTGGGGATCGAACCCGGGTCCTCTGTAAGAGCGGTCGGCGCTCTTAACTGCTAGACCATCTTTCCAGCCCAGTATTTATGTATTTTAAATAGTCCTACCTTCCTCATTGTTATAAAATTTTTTATCTTGAAAGTGATTAAAGAAAACATGGCAAACCCAATAAACCAGCTTCCTGGTTAACCCTGGACAGTATCTGAATCTTTTAAAAAATGTAAAAAAATAAATTCCAAAAATAGATTGTGATCAAATATGCCTTAATTTGCTTAAATGTCTTCTGTATAATCCTTGTATATGAACTTTAAATAGTCAGAAAAAGCTGTACAATTACTAAATTCTGGGCTGTTTTATCTGGAATAGCCACTTTTAAAGAATATTTATAGTTATGTTTCTATCAGTTCATTATAAAGTAAAACAATCAGGTCAAAGATGATACTCTTTGGGGAAAATGATCAATTCACAAGAATCACTAAAGGAAAGCAAAAAGTACTATAAAAAGATAATTTTTTAACCTAAAACTCTTGTTCTAATAATGTATGTATGCGTACTAAGAAAAACCAGCTTAACTATTATAAGCTGTCTGTGTTGAAGATTCTACAAGACTTAATGACTTTTTGTGTGTGATGTGCAGTATTAGAATGTTGGAGGTCCAGCAGCAGTTTGTCTTGGGCAGTCTTTCACAGCCATTCATCACCTGCTCCAGTGTCCAACCTCACATCCTTTTGACCATCATGTTAAATCTTTGGAATCCTTCTTAGCAGACCCCTGCTTCACCTACCTAAAAGCTAGGAATATCATCAATAGCAGCTGACATCTGCAGAAGCTATTACAACCACTTCTTGTAACCCACCTGCCTGTGGTCTCCATCAATGTATTTGGTAAATATCTTGATTTGTGACTTTTCTGTAACTAATAAAGCCATGTGACTGATAAAAAAAAAAAAGAAATTCATTTTGTGGGCCTGGAAAGTTGGCTCAGTAGTTAAGAGCACTCACTACTCTTGGGTTAGAATTCCAGCACCCACATGGCCGCTAACTCCAGTTCCAGGGACTCCAAAGCCTTTGTATGCCCTCCGAGGGCACTGCACTGCACAAAACGGGTGCACTGACATATATACAGGCATAATACTCATACACATAAAAACAAATAATTTTTTAAAAAAGGAAACCCATTTGTAATAATACTCGATGGATGTATTAGTTCAATTTCTGTTACTAGAATAAAATATCTCAAGCTGGAGAAAGGAAGAAAAGAGGTTTCTTTAGCCCACAGTTATGAAAGCTGCTCTGAACAGCACAGTTATGGAAGCTGTTCTGAACAGCGTATCTCCAGCTCTGGTGAGAGCCATGTGGCTGCATGGCCTCAGAGGGGAGGGCAGGCTCCTTACCTGAGAGCTAGTGTGAGATCAGCAGAGCAGAAGTCCAGGAGGAACTGAGACCCCAGGGGAACACGGTGATCCCTTCAAGGCTACGCTCTAATAACCCAACAGTCCCCGCACTAGTTCTCAGAAGTCCCACCACCTCTCAGTCACTATGATGAGGACCAAGCTTCTAATATAGGAACTCTGCTGGGACAAATTCAAATATTTTCTAAGTCAGGGAGATCAATAATATGCGCCAATCTAAAGGTACAAAAGCAGACTCAGTGGAAAACAAGTCTGAGCTGAGGCTGGGGCCCAGGTGGCAGAGTTCTTGTCTGGCACATACAAAGGAGAGAGACAGAGAGAAAGAGAAAGAGAGAGAGAGAGAGAGAGAGAGAGAGATAAGGAGGAGGGGAGGGGGAGGGGAAGAGACGGAAGGTAGAGGCCGGGGAAGGGAGGAAGAAGGGATGTGAGGAAAGGGGAAGAGGAAGGGAGGGGATGGGAGGAGAAAGAGAGCCAGGATCTCCCTTGTCCCAAACTCCTAAGCCACTGTTGCTTCTGTTTTTCATGAATGATTTCAGATAACTTCCTCCCTTAATAAATATTTTCTCATGCAGATGGTTATGTGGTAAACACGGTGCTTTGTTGCTTCTTTGATATAATCTTTCTTTCTTCCAGATTGTTCCCTATCAGTGTTTTGTTCTTTTTAACAGATGCTTAATTTTCTCTTCCCTGGATGTGGCATAATTTATTTACCCAATTCCCCACTTTCCCACTGGTGGACTTTTCATCTGATCACACTCCTGATGACATAAAATATGCTACAAAAATGTCCACATGTTGCTTGTCATAACCAAGAGAATTCGTGTAGGATCTGTGGCTGGAAGTGTGAACTATTCGTTCATGGAAGAGTGCGCATGTTTAACTTTTCATGTAATGTCTAATTATTCTCCATATGAGCCGCAAAGATATAAACTCCTCCGAGGCAGTTGGTTCCTGTCTCTCCATGCCACTATAAAAATCTCATGAGACAGCCACTCATAGTGGAACTTGCCTTTAACCCCAGCACTCCAGAGCCTGAGACGGGCAGATCTCTGTGAGATTAAGGCAGTCTGGTCTACATAATCGAGTTCCAAGCCAGATAGTGCAGCAGGGAGAACCTGTTTCAAAAAACAATTATCATGAGACAAAAATTTCTGGTCATTGGCAATTTGCAAGAAAAAACGTTCTACCATCTTAGATTTAATTAAAGTATTTCTTCTTAGTGTTAGGTCTGGGCTTCCCAGAATCCCAAAAGACACAGATGCCCACTTCCTCCAGAGGCTGTCAATCTTCTGACCACTTCCTCTGTACCTGAGGCCCTGCCCCTGGCTATAAGTGGTGGGCCCAGGCGCATATCTATTTATCTATCTCTCTCTCTCTCTCTCTCTCTTTCTCTCTCTCCCTGCCATGCTGCCTGGTTCGACCACGTGTTTGTAGGCTGCCCATGTAGGCAGCCCTTGCTGGTAATTCCACATGGAAGTAAATCTTGTTCCTGGCGTAACTTAAGCCTCATGTGCCTTTTTTATCTGGGGGCTGGGGCTGGGACTACACGGCCTTTTATAGCCTAATATTTAGGAGTAAAACTGAGTGTCTTTTCCTGTCTAGGAGCTCATGACTATCATTTTTACTGGACAAATCTTACCTCAGGCTGGTTTTCCAATGGGCTATTGATAAGTGACTTTCTTTTCCACTACTGTGATACCATAAGGAAGGAAGGGTTTATTCCAGCTCAGTTCAAAGTACAGGTCCATCAGTGGGGAAGTCAAGGCACGGGAGCTTGAGCAGCTGTGGTATCATATCCACATTCTTGAAACAGAAAGGCATGAATACGTGTGCTCAGCTCACTTTCTCCTATTTTCTTTCTTGCACGCATGTGTTTATTGGAACACTATTTACAGTAGCCGAAATATCGATTCAACTTAGGTGTCCTTTGATGAATGAAGAAAATGTTGTATGTATACAATGGAATGTTTTTAGAAAATAACAAACCATTTAGAAGAATGAAATCCTGTCATTAGAAGCCAAATGAACGGAACTGAAGAGCATCGTAGTAAGTGAAGCCCACCAGGCATAGAAAGACAAATACAGAATGTTTGTATTCCTATGTAAAAGTAAAACCATAAATCCCAAAGTATCAGAGAACTAAGAAGTGGTTAGTAGAGACCAGGAAGCTGTGTGAAGAACTGAGGGAGCTGGGACACAGCTTTGTCCTGACTCTGAATGACTGACGGTGTTACCCTGAGTGGGTCTACCTAGCACACCTTTCCCATCATTATAATTGCTAATTATGCAATGATTGGGGGAGTTATTTCTGCAAATATCATACGTGAGTGTATTCTTTACATTATTTCCATCCCTCCCAGTCCCCCTCCATCTCTTCTCTTGTCCCCCTGACTGTCTTTCAATTTCTTGGCCTCTTCTTTGATTATTATTGTTACATTTACATCCACATAAATGAGTCCATTTAGTGATGCTTCTGTCTATCTGTGCGGAGGGCTGCCGACTTGGATAACCTCTCGGGGAGCTCATCCCTGGAGAAAGCTGATTCTCCCTCCCTCAGCATCCGTTGACTGCCCGCGGCTCTTCATCTTGAGGTGGGACCTCATGATATTTCCCCCATCCACCTCTGAATGTCAACTAATTTTGTCTTTATGCAGATCTTATTAGACTGCCATGTGGTGAAGATTCCCTGTCATGTCTAGAATGCATTAACTGGGAGGAGTCTTGTCCCCCTGGCCCTTACATTTTTCCTACTCCCCCTTCCAAGATGTTCGCTGAGCCTTAGGTGTAGCGGGTGCATCATAGATGTGTCACTTATTGTTGGGCACCACACAGCCATTTATTTTCTGCCGTTAACCAGTGTGGGAACTTCATAAATTGTCTCTATCTGTTGAAAAAAAAAAGCTTCTTTGATTAGTGGTGAGAGGTACACTTGTGTGTAAATATAAGGATACATATTTTGAATGTGGTAAGAAACTACACTGGTCTAAGGGAGTGACAGAAGTAGGTTTTTCTCTAAGGTCTATGATATCTCCAGCCATGAGTACTTGGCTATATTCACAAAACCACACAGGAATTCCCTCCTATTGAACGGCCCTTAAGTCTGATTACAAAGCTGTTGATTACTCCCAAGATAAAAGAGTCACTACTGTACCAATAGATAGTTTGCTGTGCTGGTTATTTCTGCAGTTTGCAGTCTTCACAGCTGGGTAGGATCAGTGATTGGCTTTCTCCCTGGCAGTTTGCATAGTATCTTCTGATACTATAAGAGTAGTCTTCATGGAGAAGGCTTCCATATCAGTTCTAGATCCATTTCTTCTGTGTCTAAAGTATGCCATATGTTTAGCAGTAAGAGTTCTGGGAGGTTATCAAAGGCTATGGTAATAGCCAATATTATTTTAGTAGTCTCTTGGACTACCCTGACCAATAACTAGAAGGTAGGTTTCTCTTGCCCAACACTGTGATTTTTGTTATATAGCCTTTATATTTACACACACACACACACACACACACACACACACACATCATATATGTGTTTAGTGCTAAGGCTCAAACTCTGGGCCTCACAAATGCAAGTGTTCTACCCTTATGTTAAGTCCAGCCAACAATGAATTTCCTTTTTCAAATTTCATTTGTGATTTTTCATCATGCACAATTTCTTTTAATTTCATCCAACTCAATTTATCAGTTCGGTCTCTCTTCTTGTATGCAATTTACAGATTTGAATCCCATTTATAAAACTTCCCTGTGCAGCTGGGTATGGTGGTGCACACCTTTAATCCCAGCACTCAGGAGGCAGAGCCAGGCAGATCTCTGTGAGTTCAAAGCCAGCCTGGTCTACAGAGTGAGTTCCAGGAGAGCTGGGACTACAGAGAGACCCAATCTAAAAAATAAAAAATAAAAAAGCTTCCCTGTGCAAGAGTATTTCCTAAAGATTATTTCATAATTTTTCCTAATAATTGCTCCAAAGTCACTTTATGGAGTATCAACATTTGTCTCTCCTGATCTGAAATCTGTAATGTAAAGGTATAGCATGTAACATATTTCAGCCATTTAGCTTTTTATTTATACAGAAAACCAAGAGGTTTAAAATTTAGAAGGTATATACCAGCTTTATACTTTTTCAAAACTTCCTGACTGAATTCGTGTGTTTATTTTCTCATAGATATTTCAAAAATAATCTTTTCTGGCCTATATTGGAATTACTGAAGTCTCAGTAAATATATAGATTGACTTAAGGAACCAAAACTACAATATTTAGACTTTCTATTTAAAATAATAATAATAATAATAATAATGCCGGGCGTGGTGGCGCACGCCTTTAATCCTAGCACTCGTGAGGCAGAGGAAGGTGGATCTTTGTGAGTTCAAGGCCAGCCTGTTCTACAGAGTGAGTTCCAGGAGAGCTGGAGCTACAGGGAGACCCCATCTCAAAAGAACCAAATAATAATAATAATAATAATAATAATAATAACCATTTGTACAAAATGAACTTTGTCCTTTAGCTTTGCAATATTCTTCATATAGCTCATGTACAACTCTACTGCACAGGAATCCTCTTCTGATTTTCTTTACACATTTTTTTATCTTGCCTGTTAATTTTGTACCCAACAATTTTTCTATACTTTTTCTATTGTTATTCTGACCAACAATTCTCCCTTGCTTTCTCTCTCCTGTCCCCTCTTGTCCTCTGTTCTCTCTCTCCCTCCCTCCCTCCCTACCTCTCAACAATTTTGTTTAGCACCTTTCAAACAATACAAAGTCATGTTGATGATTGGAGAACCGCTTGTGTTCATCATTCCTCACTTTAATGGAAGTGTATCTGGCAGCCCACTGCTGCTCTGGGGGAGAGCTCAATCTGACAGACAGGATATGCACTACCACTTCATTTCTCCTTTAATGATAATGAACGCTGGGTATTAGGAAATTCCACTTTTGTGTCTTTAAAAGCAGTCCTGCCATTTTTTTCTTGTTGTCTATAAGAATTATAAACCAGATTATCTTACTCTTCCTAATTAATGTTAAGCTATCCTTGGATTTCTGAACTTTTCTCCATGTTTTATTTAACTTTGGATGGAGCTGCTGTGTCTTTTTCCTAATATTTTATGTAAAGTTGCTGTAACTATGGTTTCCTTCCATATGCTGTTTGGTCAAGGTCAGAAGAATACTACTGAGTCCATGAGAAGAGTCTAGAAACTGTCCCTTTTCCTCTTTTCTGCCCTCTGGATATGTCATTAATGTTGGAGTTGTGTTCCTTAATTAAGTGCTTGTAGAATTTCCTTGTGAAGTTGTTGGGCGTGGGGCTTTTTCCAAAAGGCAGCCCTTGGCAGTTTCCTGTGTATCTTTTCAATTACTGATCACATTACTTGGGGGCCAGTTTGGGTAATGTGCCTGTTCTAGGGTCTCATGTTATTTATTTATTCAGAATAGCAGGAGTGCTTTTCTGAGTCCTCACTTCTCACTGTGGCGCTGCCACCTTACCCGTCTGTGCCTCCTCACTGTCTGGCCTGTTTCCCAAAGAAGCATCTTTTCTTTTTTTACTTCTGACTTTTCAGGATCCTTCCACTTTTCCTTATTATTTTTCTGCTTCTTGGGGTGGATTCGTCACTCCCTTGTTTTCAACTTCCTCTGCTCTAAGTGAGTGTGCTCTGGGCTGTGAGAACTGTTCAGGTCTGAAATTCTTTGCTCTGTAATTTCATATAGGATTTATTATCCTCGTTACTCAGATCCCCTCAAGTTCCTGTCTCCTCTTTTCCTCATGAGGAACTCAGAAAGGGCTTGTTCGTTACTATCACAAGTACTTTGATTACTGTTTTATTCTTCATTTACAAGAGGTAGGAACCTTTTGCTTTTAACATCTACCTTGCTTCATTATGATCAAAGCACATTTCAAACTACTGGTGCTTTTCAAAAAATGGTGTTGGTGTTATTTTCTTCACTGAATTTTTTTTACTATTTTAGTGACATCTGAATACAAAGAAATAAGATGGAGGGATACTTATAAGATGATAGATAGATAGATAGATAGATAGATAGATAGATAGATCGGAGATAGATAATAGATAGATGATAGATAGATGATAGATAGATAGATAGATAGATAGATAGATAGATAGATTGATTGATAGATAGATAGAAGATAGATACTATTTAAGATACAGTATTGATTTCTTGCAATCAGATATTCCTTATGAAATGCTACTCTGTGTCTGATGGATCTGTGCTTCTCTACATCATTCTCCCAGTGTTCCTGTCTGCATGCAGGCACTGGTTGAGCTTCTGTCTCTGCCACATCTTCCCATGGATTTCATCTTTCCCATGGGCTTCTTCATGAGCGCTAATTATTCATATAATTCCAAAGGTGTTCTTTTTTGCCTGATTTTTTTTTTTTGTATGTGTATGAATGTATTGTTTGCATGCAGGTCTGTGCACCCGTGTCGTGCAATGCCGCGGAGGTCAGAAGAGGGTCTCAGATTCCCCTGGAACTGGAGTTCTCCTGGAATTGGAGTTACAGACGGTTCTTAGCCGCCATGTGGGTGCTGGGGATCGAACCCGGGTTCTCTGCAAGAGCGTCGGTGCTCTTAACCGCTAGGCTATCTCTCCAGCCCCTGATGTTGTTTTTTGAATATTTTATCCATCTGCATCCTGCTCTGCTGAGTTTTCCGGTTCCGCATGTGATTGCCGAGCGCACCCTCGTGCTGCCCTGGGGATTCACGCGCTGGCTTTGGAGCCGGTGTCCTCTTCCTCCCCTGAGCCCTCCCAGCTCCGCTCCTCACATCTCACCTCTGCACTCAGACCTCTGCTCTCTGCTCTGGTCTGACGAACTCTGCTGAGGTTACTGTGCTCCCACTCTCTTCTGCCTTTAAACCCACTCGGATTCTTGGCCACCATCTTTACCTTGTCTGTGGCCTCTCACTTCGAATCTGCCATTTGCTCTAACGTTTACCTTCATTCTTTTTTCTTACAGCGTCCTTGCATGGAAGATGTCCTCTAATTCACTAATTCGTTTCCATCCTCCCCTAATCCACAAATTCGTTTCCATCCGTCGGCCACAGCCAGCTTCTTACAGAATGCTCACAGGGCAAGGTCTGCTACAGGCTAGCTGGAATTCTCTATGACAGGTCATGAGTTCTTTTAGCTTTTAATTCTCACAACATCATTGACATTGGCCACAAATCTTTTCCTGCTGATACAGCTAGCTTTTGAGATTTCTCATTACTTTCTGTCATTCAGTTTCCTATGCAAAAATCTTTGTAGAAGCTCCTTTTATCTTGAGAAAAATCACTGAATTTGACTCTATGAATGTTCCTTGCACTTTGGAGAACTGTGCTATGACACGACTCTGTACTTGGGAGCCAATACTCCTGACTACACACTGACCTTTGATAAACTTTATACACCATGGTTTCTAGTTGTGCAGCTCTCATGTTTCCTCAAAGTTGTGTGTGTCTGCATATGTTCTTGCATGCACATCTGTGCATGTGTGTTTATCTATGCATGTGAATGTGTGTTTATGTAATTGTGTGTTTCTGTATGTGTGTGCATCTGTGTGTGTGCATATGCTCACTAGTGTATGTGAGTATGTGTATGTCTTTGCATACGTAAATGTGTATGTGTGTACGTGTATGTGTGTGCATGTGCATTAGTGTATGTGTATGTATGTGTTTGTGTAAGTGAATATATATATATGTGTGTGCATGTGTATATGGGTGTGCATGTGTGTGCATGTGAATGGATGTGGAGGTATGCTGTATTCTCAGTATCCTTGCATGGTCATCTTCTAACTTCACAAAGCCACTGTCACATTCAAAACGGGTCTTTTAAGGAACAGTCATCCGGGGCCTGAGAGATGGCTTATTAGTGAAGAACACTTGTTGTTCTTGCTGAGGACCTGAATTCTGTTCCCTGAACCCACATGGCAGCTCACAACTCCAGTTCTACGGATCCAATGCCCTTTTCTGGCCTCCAAAGGCACTGCATGCAGCTGATGTGCCTACATGCAGGCAAAACATCGTGCACATAAAATAACAATCAACAAGCATTTAAATAAATAAACAATAGTTACTTATGTGCTGGTGCACGCCTGCCAAACCAGCTGCTCGATAGGCTGAGAAAAGAGGAGCACTGGAGCACGTATGTTTGGGACATAACAAGATGTCTCTAGCCCCATCTCAAATTGTTCCCAATTTAGGTAACTACTGTTTTATTTAACAAACACAGGGCTAGAAACTCTTGATACTTGACACTGGATCAGCTGCTATGGATTTCACTGGACTGGGAGCAAAAGACTAGGTGCTCTGTGACTGCGCTTTGGATCACAGAACTACTAACATATGAACACTGCACTGCAGCATCTCAGATGTGACTAAAGCAGTACGTGCAGGGTAGTGGCTCATTCTGTGAAGTACTCACCATGCAAGCATGAGGACCTGAGTTCAATCCCCACCACCTACGTGAAAAAGCAGGGCACAGTGGTAACCACCTATAATTCCATTATGAGGAGACAGAGGAAGAGGCTGTCAGGAGCTTGCTGGCTAGCCAGTCCAGTTAACTAATGAGCTCCAGATTCACTGAGAGACGTCGTCTCAATAATGACAGTAACAATAATAAAGTATTGGGGAAACATGATTAAGACACTCCATGCAGACCGCTGGCCTCCACATTCACATGCACACATGTACATACATGAGTACACACACACACACAAAGAGGGTCTCTGGGGTTGGCATCCTAAGTCGTCCCTCATAGAAGTCAACAGCTGAGGGGCTGCAGAGATGGCCTAGTGGTTGACAGCACAGACTGCTCTTGCAGAGGACCCGGGTTTGATCCCCAGCACCCACATGGCAGCTGAGAACTGTCTTTGACTCCAATTCCAGGGGAATCCGATGCCGTCTTCTGACTTCAGCAGCATTGCATGACACGGGTGCACCAACCTACATGCAGACAGTGCATTCATACACATAAAAAAATAAATAAATAAAATTTTAAAAATAAATAAAAAATAAATAAATTAAAAAAAAAGAAGTCAACAGCTGAATTTCCGAATCATATGATCAAATTCTGTCTGGAGCCAGTCATGCCCTGCTTGAACCTCTAAGCCACAGGCAGCAGCTGTTTCTGGCAGCCCTAGCTGGGAGTCTTTCTCACAAGAGGCCCCTCACAGCTGGGGGTATGGAGCAGTCTATTCTCTCAAAGCAGTTGTTCCTTCCAAAGCATTTGTCCTGTCTGCCAGCATTTTCCAGGGCTGAAGACCAGGATGGATGGAGACACTGGTTGTTCGAGATGGGGGCACCAGGCAGCTGTCGGCCCTGGGCCCACGGGAACCCGAGGCCAGGCACGCAGGGCACCAACTCACTTGCAGCTGTCTTTTCCAGAAACCCCATGAGCCCTCAGTGTGACTCCCATAAGTGAGGAATAAAACAAACAAAACCTTCTTCCATGTGACAGATATTCATACCAGACTACCTTCTGTCTGTAGTTCTGAGAGCAAAAAGACAGAGTCTGAGGAGGCTTTGCAAAATTGATTTCTCATTAAAGGAGAAAGTTTTTTCAATAGGAAAATACCACACTTTTACGAAGTGCAGTGCATTTAAGGTTCTAGAAGAAACCTGAGAGTATCAGACATTCTCCCATACCAGTGCTCATGCAGGGATTGACTCACTACAAGTGACAAATAATCTTATTTAAAAAGCACAGAACTGAGGTGAATGATTACCACCGGTAGGAAGAGCTACAAGGATGTTATGCAAGTGTTTTGAACAATCAGCTGTTTCAACAGAGAGAGAGAGGCTCTTGATTAAGTGAAGCCTGGTAATTACCAGTGACCTTCATCGAGGGGAGTGTATCCAGTAGTTAATAAAGGGTCATCACCTCTCCATGGAGCATGCCTGCTCAGCAAAATGAAACTCCTTTGAGGAACCTCCAAGTTGGTGCCATTATTTGATTCAAGTTCAGTTTCATGAGAACCTGTAGTAATGTAGTTTGTTTATTTTTCTTTTCTAGAATTTTTTCCCAGAGTTATATCCTTTAAGAGTTATAATCAACCATCATCTTTTTTAATCTCTAAATGTCTCTAAAGGTTATATCCAAGTGAACAGGACCCCATGTCCAATGTTTCCCTTTGTTTAAAGAAAAAAAAAAATCCCCAAGCATTGAAGAAATAAAACACATCCATGCTAAAGCCAGATCAAAACCAACTGCAAATTGAACAACAGACAAGATAAGAGTTCCCAGAGAGCCTGAGAGGTTTCTAACACCCATTAGTGGTGATCCAAAGACAAACATGCATACTGAAATCAAGGCAACTTAGGACCTCAGGTAGGAGGTAAGTAAGCACAAATTCAGATCTGTGTGTCATTAGTGTGACTGAATTGGAAGCAGTCTTCCCAGCACGTTCCTTAGCACAAAGCCATGCACTGTGTATGTTAGACGAGGAGAACAGCAGGCAACTATTACCTGGACACTTGGTCTGTGTAACTTCTTCAGTCTTTACAATTCTCTAAAGCCCAGAGTTGTTTCTCCATTCAACAAAGGAGCAACTAAAATGGAATAAATAGGTCAAGTTCATCTTCTGAGGCTGACAGCAAAATCCAGTGCAGGGCTGGGAGTTGGGGGCCTAAGTCTGGGCTTTCTCCATGTCCAGCTTCACCCCAATCTGAGGCTGCAGTAACAGTGTGGCCAGTGAATGAGCACTCCAATGAAGAGCTGATCGAGGCGGGCTACCAGAGCAGCCTCACCCTCAGCAGTCAGTCAACTTCCCTGATAGAGATTCTGGTCCCCCATATGGTGGACATCTGTCCTGGTTAGCTTTAATTGTCAACAGCCTACAGTCACTGACATGTTACTGTATTTGGCCATGTCTGTGGGGGACTGCCTTGATTGTTAATTGATGTAGGAAGACCCAGCCCACTGTGGGCATCCCTGGTCCCTGAGCCCGAGAGAGAGCCAGCAAGCAGCATTCCTTCTTGGCTTCTACTTCCAGTTCCTGCTTGAGTTCCTGCCTTGACTCCCTTGGTGATGGACTGTGACCTGCAAACTGAAGCAGACCTTTTCCTCCACTAAGTTGCATTTAGTCAGATTTTTCTAGCTAAAAACAGAAAAGAAACAAGAACTCCCAGCTCCTGAACAGTTCTAAGCAGTGAAGAAATGAGCCAGGGCCCTGCTGCACTGGAGAGCAGGGCTCCTCCTTCTTCCTTGACACCTCTGTCACAGCATCACAGAGCTCATGTGTTCTGTGACCTTCCAAGACTTCATGTTTTCTTTTTTTTTTTAAGCATCCCCAGTGTTTTTTTTTTTAATTGGCTTCTATTTGTGACTTGCTAGAAGGTGTCTTATTCTTTCTGCTCATTGTATTCAATCCCTACCATGAGTCAAAACATAACTCATGCAATCAGAATGTTCCCAGTACCAAGGTGTTTGGACTAATGCAGACTCATAAAAGTAACAGATATTTTCAAATCACAAAAAAATTGCATTTCATTCCTGTGAAGGCAAAACAACCAAGGGCAGGTTTTTCAAGATAGGTTATAGGCAGATGATGGGGGCAAATTGATATGCTAGGGATGTAATGATACAGAGATGAGAGAGTGCTAAGTGATTCATAGATGAGAGATATAGTGATACATTAGATAGATAGATAGATAGATAGATAGATAGATAGATAGATAGATAGATTAGATAGAATGATAAATGATGGAAGAGGACAGATATAGATAGAAGATAGGTAATGACAGATTATAGATAGATAGATGATAGACAGATACATAGATGATAGATAGATTAGATAGAATGATAAATGATAGATGGAAGAAGACAGATATAGATAGAAGATAGATAATGATAGATTATAGATAGATGATAGATAGATAATATATAGGTAGATAGATAGATAGATGATAGAAGATAGATAGATAGATAGATAGATAGATAGATAGATAGATAGATAGATAGAAAAATAAGGTAGATTTGGTCCTCTCACAGTTAAATACAGACAGACTACCCTCATAAGCACTGCTATTTCTGGACCTGAAAGTATCCAGATTTCATGCCATCCCACCTTACTCAATCTCACTGAAAGCTGGGCCTGTGGGAAATTAAGTGACCTGCTCACATGGGTCTTTAGGACAGATAGGACTTGAAACCTCTTTCCTCAGCAATGCCTTTTCTATGCTACATTTTACCACTTCATATCAGAACATAGCATCCTCTCTCCTCCCTCCCCCACTGCAACTGAGGTTGTATGTTAATTTTTCATCCTCCTCTCCACTATACTTCAGTTCCTACTTACCCCAAAATCCTCTTCCTGTTCAAAATGACCTCATTCATCCCTGTCTTCTCTTCCAGCTAAAAACCTAAATTTTAAATGCTTAACCAATGCCATTGAGGAACCAATTACCTTCTGCCAGACACCAACAGTTGTCCCTTGGGGTGAGCATCCAGTTTGTAATGAAGGATGCTAGCCTTAGTTCACAATTCCAGGAGTATCTGGAGCAAAATAAGGACCAGATAACCATGTTTCTGGGCTCTTTCTTTATATGCAACACCCTTTCTCCTTCCTTGCTGGGTTCTCTCTCCAGGTCCACAGCTCCTTCACGCCCCTTGCTCGGCAAGCACTGCACTTCTCTCCTCGCATCATCATCCCCCACTCTCTGTGAATTCCTCTAAGTTTTACAACTTCACGGGCCTGTCCAACCTGCAGCCTACAGGCTGCGCGTGTCCCAGGATGGTTATGAATGGAGCACAACCCACTCATAAATGAAGATGGTATACTGCAATGTCAAATGGCTGGACCTACAATCAGTTCAGATTTGGTTTTAGGGTCCCTCTCTGTGTTTCATGGGTTTCTGTGTTTAAAGACGGTCTCATTTGGTCTGTCTCCCTCTTCCTGTGTGCTCGCTCTAATCATCCTTGCTTAATTGTCAGGCTGGACTTTATGTCCATTTTGATTTCTATCCCTTTGTTTGTATATAACTGCAGCATTTGGTTCCTAGGACTACTGCACATGACCACATGACATGACTTTTTTAAATTTTTTTTTTTATGTGTATGAGTGTACTGTCTGCATGTAGGTTGGTGCATCCGTGTTGTACAATGCCTCAAAGGTCAGAAAAGGGCGTCGGATTCCCCTGGAACTGGAGGTAAAGACGGTTCTTAGCCACCATGTGGGTGCTGGGAATCGAACATGGATCCTCTGCAAGAGCAGTCAGCGCAATTAAAAAAAAAAGGGTATTCCAGGGTGTGGTAGTGCTGCCTTTAATCCCAGCACTCAGGAGGCAGAGGCAGGTGGATCTCTGTGAGTTCAAGGCCAGCTTGGTCTACATAGTGAGCTCCAGGCCAGCTGGGGCTATAGGAAGACCCTGTCTCAAAAAGACAAAAAAAAAAAAAAAAAAGTATCACAAAAGCATCTAAAAATTGGATGTGAGCCTTATAATCAGATAGCATGTTGATCGTACTTATCCTATTACATTTTAGGTTGGGGCAGCATGGGCAGTACTCCTGACATGAAAGCTGATAAAAGAAAGTATTATGTCACAAAACCACAAAGCCACTGCATCCGCAGCTGAGGACCCACCCCTTCCACCTCCTGCACAGTCTTTGAAGGCCCAGACAATGGAAGATCACTGGACTTGGGGGGGCCACCCACTTCCTCCTATGACTACTCCTGAAGCAGGGGGAGGCTGTCACCATCATCAGTATGGGAAATGAGTATGTCATATCCCGAAACCTTAGTTACAAAAGCAGACCAAGGGACAGATTTAGAATAGATTTTGCCTCCAGCTTTGAAGCAACAGGACAGGAGAACCACAACCCAGGTGGAGCCACAGCCACCTACCAGTGTTCCACATGCCCAGAGAACACCCAGCTACACATCCAGATGGGGTTCTAATCTAAAGAATAAGATTAAGTTAGCCAGGTGTGATGGCACACGCCTTTAATCCCAGCACTTGGGAGGCAGATCTCTGTGAGTTCAAGGTCAGCCTGGTCTACAGAGTGAGTTCCAGGCCAGCTGGGGCTACAGGGAAACCCTGTCTCGAAAAAACAAACAAACAAAAAAAATAATAATAAGATTATGTTAAAACTACTGGAGATGAAAATTTTAAAGAATGCCAATGTGAAGGTGTTGCCTATTGGTAGAGATTTTGTCTAGCATATGTGAGGTCCTAGGTTTGATCCCCAGAAAGGAGGGAGAGAAGAAGAGAGGGGAGAAGGAAGGGCAGGAGGGAGAGAGGGAGGGAGGGAAGGAGGGGAGGAGACCCTAGGCAAAGAGGATTGAGGACGACATGGGAGCAGCCGCTCTATCCACAGCATATTGACCTTGTATACAAAGCTAATCAGGAATGTGGCTGTTAACCTCATGGCAGGGTGACTGATAAAGAGACACGGCAATGCAGGAAGCATGCCCTCAACAAATAATGAACCTGGTAGCTAAAGATGGACCAGGAGGCACCGGGTGCTTGGGGATATTGACTCCCTTGTGCTGGGCTCTTTGCCTACACACATGCCTGTGGAAATCCCCTCTCTTCTCCATGTCCTCAGTGTCAACTCCATCACTGATATTTCAAAGTTTCTCTATGACAGCAGTAACTATGCTTTGTACTTTGCTGTCTGTCTTCACGACATCCCTGCAAGATGAACAATAGAATGTTATTTTTATTCTGCAGGCAAGAAACCCAAGAATCAATATCCATAATTTGGTGACAATCATGTGACCAAAAACCTTGCAATGTTCAGACTCAAATCCAGGATTTTATCATCCTAAATCCATTCTCCTCACTAACAAAATCAAACTGCCACTCCTTTATTTGCAGCATGGCCTGTAAATGCTGCTCTAAAAAGCTCATGACCTGATCCCCTCGAAGCATCTGGACCCATCATGAGCATTGTATTGGTACCACAAATAGCTGGTGGTTTGAAAGGAGGTCAGGAACTTCATCCTTGCCAATACCCCCACTTCCCAGGGGTGAAGGGTTAACAAGCTCCCCAACTGCGTCCAGAGCTGAATCCTTTGGTGAACAGCTGGGAGACCTCCTGTCCTGAACTCGTGATGTATGCATATATCACTTCACCAACCTTTTACATTCACTTTTGTGGGCTTTTTGAAAATTATTTTTCTTTTTTCTACCAGGAGACTGTGGAGGAAGCTGACTAGAGGGTACACAGACTTCGGTCTTTTTTCTTGAATAGAGCCTTTGGACAAAGGCAGAGTTCCTCACACATACCAGAAATAAAATTCAATTTAAAACGAAAATTGCAAACAGACTGTCCGTTGCCTGGAATCCACAGTGGGCAAGGTTTCCTCAATCATGGAAAACCACCAAGCAGTCCTTGCGGTTATAAACTAGTAACAGCGGGAAGACACAAGAACCCAGACCCCAGTGTGGTGAGCTGGTTAGACAGGGCGGGGTGACATTCCCAGGATGAATGAATGAATGTCTTCCTTGTCATTGCATCACCCTGGCTGTGGTTGTCCCCAAATCCAGAGTGATTCTCTAGGGACTTGAATAAGGTCTCAGTGAGTTCAGAAGATGGACCACACAGCCTCAGCCCCCTGTACTGGGCAGCCATAGGGCTAAAGGCACCTAACTGAAGAGGGAAGGGGATGCCCATTGTTGAAGAGTGTTCCCAGTCGTACCAGCCATGTGGAAGATGCAAAAGCAATTCCAAGTGAAGCTGACCACAGGAAGCATGAATGTTCATCAGGTTTTCATTCAATAAATGTGCTCTCAGAAAATCACCACACAGAACCTTCTCCTCAGGTTTTGAGCATAAGCTACCATTCAGCTTAAATACACAATTTGCAGTCTCAGCCATAAAACATTATTTTCAAAAAAATGTTATATTTTTTACTTGAAATATAGACTTAGAAATAGAGAATAATTGAAGGTTTTGATTTTTGAGAAGCATTTGCTCCATTTTGAAAGATTTTGCATTGAATTTTCAGAAAATTGAGACAAAGTATTTTGATGGTTCTTAACCACCATAGGGATTTTGCATGCATTATAAAGTTGAACTTGAAATAAGTTGTAGATCCAATTAGATCTAGCTTCCTGCTTGCTCCTTTATCACCAGTACCTAGAACAGTACCTGCCTGTGCTTCTTTGTGGTAAGGGAAATAACTGCAAAGAATTCAAATCTTTTCTAGCAAAAAAAAGATCATGATCACCAGAATGTGACCTTTGCAATGCTATTTTGTAATCCACACTACTGCTAGTATCTGGTAAAACTTTTGTTCATGCAGAGGCCTTGTTGCATTCCTGGGACTTGATGGCCCAGAGCAGCTGGCTCTTAACTATTTCCTTCATTTACTTTGCCTTGATTCCTTTAAAACTAGCCAACCTCAAAAAAAAAAAAAAAGTGAAACCAGACCCAGCCAATAGGGAAAAGACACAGTCCTCTTGAGTTAGGATAAGAATCTAAGGGATTTTCAGTGTGGTGTGCTTGCTTGATACCTTTGAACGAGGCAAATTGCCCTTTTGCAAAAGCAAAACCTCCATTGCTAATCACCTTTTGCTTTGCCTGCCTGTTTTTTTTGTGTGTGTGTGTAGTATGAGTGGGGTGCTTGAACCTCAGATCTTATTTCCAACAGTTATGATAAAATGGTGACAAAAGCGACTTCAGGAAGGGAGGGTTCATTTCTCTCCAAGGTGATTCTAGATCCTTCAGATTGATACTGGGTGATACTGGGGAAATCAGGGTCTTAGAGATCTTAGTCTCATTAATAAAAGAATTTAACAATGGAGTCAAAAGGAGGCTCAAGGATAATTTTATTAGAATTTGAAAGAAAAACTCCAGGAGAAATAAGTTGTAAATCTCAGGAGTTGCTGGAAGAAAAATGAAAGAGAGAAGGGGAAAAAAATCAAGTTTCAGTTAAGCTGGCATGGAAGGTGGCCATTTGGCAGTGAGGAAGACCTTAAAGAAAGAGTAAGGAACCCCAAGTGTTAGGAAAATCATGCTGTGATCCCAAAACCCATGTGGTGGCTAACAACCATTTGTAACAGTTCCAGGTGATCCATTGCCCTCTTCTGACCTCCACAGGAATTATATGACATGGGTACACTTACATACACACAGGCAATACACATAGAATAAAAATAATAAAATATTAAAAAAATAAATACATAAAGGAAAAGGAGAGACAGGAGGAAGGAAGGAAGGAAGGAAGGAAGGAAGGAAGGAAGGAAGGAAGGAAGGAAGGAAAGAAGGGACACTAGTCATATCGAACTTGTATATTCATGCAAACATGCTAATATCTATCCATATGGTATGTGACACACAAAGAATCCAATTTTTCTGTCAACATTTCATAAGCAAAAACAGACAGGCATGTTCAGAAAGAATTCTTACATTGAAACTTAGTAACTGAAGGAAGAACTCTGAAATGTCCTTCCTGGAGAAAGAAGAAATAGCAATGTGTTCAGGAACCTGCTGCCTTCCCCACCCAGCCCTCACCCACAGCCCAGCTCCCAGAGCAGACTGAGACAGGATCTGGTTCCACTGACAAGGAAAATCACTGCAGAACAAGAGTTGCCACAAGAACTACTTCAACCTTCCCCAATGGAAGAGTTGGAGTCTCATTTTTAATCTACCCTTGTATGGTGGAAACTCAAACACATGTAGCAAAGTGACATGCATGTTCTTACTGTCCAGTTTCTAGAACAGTCAATTCACAGATAACCTTGCTTCTTCTAGAACCATCTGTGCCTCACAGTGAAACTTCCTTGGGAGGCAGATGAGGGGACTCATCTTCCTGAACTACTTGGCAGATACTAATCATTGTTAAATCACTATAGCTCTTGCAGAGGACTGGGGTTTAGCTCCCAGCACTGATGTTGGTGGGAACCTGTAACTCCAACTTTATTCTGGCCTCTGGGGACACACGGATATGCACACAGAGATACACATGTGTACACATAAATAAAAGTAATGAGTCATTCACATGAAATAAAAATAATTTTTAAAATGACCATTTTTCTCTCTGTAAAACACTTAGAGAGATGTTACTTATGTCCTTCTTACAATCATTCTTCTGGTGTTCATTTCGGTTAGTAAGCAGTGATGTTGGGGGAGGGACAATTGGACTCTTTAATCAAGAGCTGTTGGGCTCCCCCTTGTTATCCTGGCTGCCTTGAGCAAAAGACCTGTCAGTCAAGCGGCCAGCGGAGCTATGCTTCTGCCAGTGCCTGAATGCTCCAGGGAAACCCTGAGAAACCGCACAAGGACTGCAGCTGGTTACTCTGACTCTCAAAGGCATAGCCTCAGCCAGGGCTCTAAAACAGCTTGTACCAGACTTTTATTTTCACGTGTCCCCACAACCATTTCTCCCTGACACAGGGGTTAGGCCTCACCCCCAAGTCCTAACAGAGGCATTACTTTGGTATTAAAGAAGCAAGCCTGTGATTGGTTCAAGCACCCCTTCTCTGGCCACAACACAGGCTGCTCAGCTTCACTTATCAGATCGGTTGGAGACACTGCCCCTTGCTGCCTCTGCTGGTACTGCAACATTAGACATATAAAAGCTTCTCTCCAATGATCTGGGAACTTTCAATGATGTGGGCTAAACTGCTAATGCAGAGAAAGAAGAGACAGCAGAGTGACAGCAAGGGCAGAGGCTGCAGACCCACAGCTGAGCAGTCAGTAGGCTAGGCTGTGAAAGCAGCAAGGCAGCCAGCTGCTTAGAACTCTTTGAGAGTGGCCAGGGAGGAAACCAAAGAAACGTGGAGACAGAGAGACGACAGCAAGATGGGGCAGGGAACTCAGAGGACCATGGAGACAGAGAGATGACAGCAAGATGGGGCAGGGAACTTAGAGGACCATGGACAGAGAGATGACAGCAAGATGGGGCAGGGAACTCAGAGGACCATGGACATAGATGACAACAAGATGGGGCAGGGCACTCAGAGGACCATGGACATAGAGAGATGACAGCAAGATGGAGCAGGGCACTCAGAGGACCATGGACATAGAGAGATGACAGCAAGATGGGACAGGGAACTCAGAGGACCATGGACATAGAGAGATGACAGCAAGATGGGGCAGGGCACTCAGAGGAGCATGGAGACAGAGAGGTGACAGCAAGATGGGGCAGGGCACTCAGAGGACCATGGACATAGAGAGATGACAGCAAGATGGGACAGGGCACTGAGGCTGGCCTGGAGTAAAAAGCTGTGTCAGGAAGAGAAGAGAAACCACAGGCTCTGGCACTAGAAAAGTCCAGAGAGCTATCACTCCTTCAGGCCCAAGATTCAACGTCAGCTAATGTTAAGGGTTAAAGGCATCCCAACTTCCGAACCCTACAGAGAGCTGACATACAGGCTGTTGTCAAGAGCTGAGGGATCTGGACAAGTCCTGGCGGGAAGCTGCAGTACCAGCCACAGACACAGGCTGGGGAATCCAGACTTCTGTGCTGTAGCCCTTGTCAACCCAAGGGTCCCTTGCAGGAGGGCTGTGACACTGCAGGACACCACCTGCTGCTGCACCCACCTGCCTGCTGCAGCTGCTCTCTACTGCCAAGCCCTGAGTGAAACAGCTGCCACAGACCAGCACTGGAAGAGTTAGTTTCTCCTTTCCCTCCCATGATATCTGTGTAGAGCAAAAGGGCCTCAGCCAGAGGACCAGTCATCTTAATGGCCTTTCACACACAGGTTTGGACACTGGGATATTAGCGAACGTGACACAGATGTGATTAGGTTTATGTCCATCCAGCCATGTGAACAAGTATGAGCTAGTCCACTGAGGAGTCATGACCACCCTGGTCATCCTGTCAGACCATCTTAGAATAAGCGATAGCTCACAGCCACCATGAGCAATTGGAGCTGAAAGGTCCAAGACCACCTAAGGTCAGGAGAGCTCCCAGCCAAGCATCCTGGAACTGTGAACAGCACCGTCTTACTGCAGAATGCCATGGGTGTGTTGTGACAGTTGTTATGGAGAACAGGCACAACCAGGAAACCCAAAAATATAAACATTTAGTTTTTATCATAACTATAGTACCATCAGATAGTTAATAATTCTCTAGTGGTATACTGAAATGTCTTGATAATTACTTATTGAATATTAACACACCATTAGTGTCCAAATTTCAATCCATCTCATAGATCTCAAAGGGACATTTTAGCATATTTGGTGGCACTTCCTTCTACCAAGAGGCACATGTTATCTGGTTGACTATTTTCCCATGACATAGAAGCTATTATTGATCATATCTATCCATTATTTCCTTTTATTTATTGTGTGTATACACATGCATGCGTTTGGAGGTCAGAATGTAAGAAAGGCCCACACTGACTCCATTTTAAGTGTAGTCACCATTTTGAGCATTTAAGTTTCAGTTTACTGGAAACTGCTGAGTTTTTTGGGGGGGGAGGGGGGAGTCATTTGCTGGAGGCACCAAGAACAGCTAATAAAATTAAACTTGTTCAAACTTCCTCGTTCCAGTCACAGGCTATGTCTAAAGATAACTGTTGGTATGTGAACGGCAGGTGGACTGACCTAATCATAAATTGCCAAATGTGCTTAACCCTGCTATTATCCAATAAGGCTAGAAGTTACCCAAACTGCACTGAAATGCCCCTAGACCCTGTGAAAAAGGCCTGTGAGCCAAGTAATTAGGATCAGAATCTTTTCTTTCCCTCCCACCCCAGCATGCTGGTTTACTTTTTGCTGAAATAGTCTTGGTTTTCCATCCTTCAGTGTGTCTGGTGTGCATTCTCGGACCCTAACAAGCGGACAATTTATAGGACTAGATTTTCTCCTTTCGCCACATGGTTTCCCATCAAATTCAGATCATCAGCTTACCCAGTGGACATCTGTCCATTATCCATTCATTCCCCAGGTCTGAAAACTGACAGTATCTTACTCCCATAATTCCATGTTTATTTCTCAGAAATTACTTCAACAAAAACAATGTTTCTCTTCATCTATAATTTGGGCATTCAGGTTATAATTTTTATAGAAGAGTAAAATTAATGCTTTATTATTTATGATTGCTTGAAATAAAAAATTTATCTATCAGCATTTTTATTGGTAACAAATTGATTTTTTCTCTTTTTTCACCATTACAAACTTGTTGTCATGAACATATTTAATGTGAAACAATCTGGTATAAAAATTAATGGCAATCAGACTGTAATTAGCAAGGGAAGAGTTCCCAGTCTTTTTGACATAACTACAGGAAATGCTGGTGTTTAACTCTCGTGGGCTACAGTTCCACTGTGTGAGGGGTCAGTTCTCTCCTTCCACCATTGGTTCTGGGGATCAAACTCAGATTCTCAGACTGGTGTAGCAACTGCTTTTAGCTACTGAGTTATCTTTCATATTCCAAATCTTTATTTCTGCCACAAAATTGTTCTTGCTGATCCTAAGAATCACAGACTATCACATAAATATTCACTTATTGGTTTCACTCAGGATAATCTGAATTATACTACTCTCAGTGACAGGAGCAGAATGGCTACTAAGCACAGATAATAATTCCTTTAAAATGTGTCCTGTTCTCTGTGTATAAATTTACATTGGAGAAGTAAAGTCAAATTACTGTATTTTAAAAGACTTGAAATCGCTTTGTTGGGCTCTATGCTAACAACTGGCTATTAATTTAACTTTTAAATTTGATTCCCAGGGCTTTCCATCCAATTTCATTTTGCCACCCATTACATAAAATATTTACCTTTCTAGAACCAACTATATATATATAAAAAGTCTAATGAAGATAATTTTCATAAAATACTATGTGTGAGTTTCCTGATGTATTTATAGGTTTCTATAGTTTTATCACACAAACTATTATGGCTAACCAGTCTTAAACAGGCATCTTCCAGAGCAGAAGTATTTGATTAATATATCAAGCATTTAACAAAAAGCAGAAATTGGTTAATCTCACCACACTTTAAGACTTTTTGCTTAAGAATAGGCCCTGTTGCACTCCTGAATCCTGTGGCCTGGGGCCACTCGTAAGAGTTCCCCAAACAAGCCAGGTGTGATGGCCCACACCTTTAATCCCAGCACGCCTTCAATCCCAGCACAGCAGAGGTTTATTTTAAGGTGAGAAACAAAAATGGATTTCTGAATAAAATGAAACAAAATGGAGTTTATCTAGCCTACCTCATGGACTGCCCCACCTCATTCCCCACTCCTGTTTGGGACTACTCAAATCTATTTGAGTACTATTTGTTAGTTATAAAGGTAGGTACGAACCCCCAGATTAAAAGGCACGTGAGATTTAAGTCACTCCGGGAACATGGCTTACTTCCATTGGAACTGCCAGAGCGCGCCACCTGCTGGACGCGGTGGAACAGGAGCAGGAGGGGCCCACCCACTTATAGCCATGGGGCGAGACTTCCAGTACAGGGGAAGAGGTCTGAAGATTGACAGCCTCTGGAAGAAGTGGACATCTGTGTGTCCCTTGGAATTCTGCGAAGCCCAGATCTAACACTATTCAAGGGATGTGGGCTGTAATAGATCATATTGGCTCCTCAGAACCATAGGCTTTACCAAGTTGATTCTCTGATTAATGAACTTAACAACAACATGTAATAGGCAAGGACCACAGGTGAGGACAACTAGGATTAAAAGAAGAGGTCCCGCTACAGCATGTAAAAGAGTGGTTAACCAAGGAGACTGAGTAAATAGAGACACAGCTGTACTGATTTTTCTAGCTCTGATAAATCTTGATCAACCTGTTGACAAATATTTAAAATGTTGATCTCGGCCAGGTGTGGTAGCACACACCTTTAATCCCAGCACTCAGGCGGCAGAGGCTGGTGGATCCCTGTGAGTTCAAGGCCAGCCTGGTCTACATAGTGAGCTCCAGGCTACCTGGGACTAAAAGGGGACCCTGTCTCAAAAAGACCAAAATAGTAGCAGCAATAATAATAATAATACACAAATAAAATATTGATCTTCTGTTACAAGTGCTGCGGTCCCCAGCCCTACAGATCCTGTGATCCCTTATATCTCTGAGACAAATGCAAGCCCAGAACATGTAATACGTAAGTGGTAAAACAGGTAACAGGCAAACACAAAGACCACTGGAATGTGGTATCCTGGTCTGGTTTACACAGGAATGTGACTTTCTGGAGAAGCCAAGGCTGCTGTCTGGAGTGACCACAAGAGGCAGAGAGGGGGCTGCAGGCTGTCTTTATTACCCTAACATAGCAAGATGTTTTAGTAACTAGGTCTATTTCACTATTTCCACTATATTCTCCTCTTTTCACCAAATCAGAACTATGGGTCTTGTTAGGTGGGACCAGCCAGGGCCCCAGGTTTTTCAGGTACTCTTCCAGGAAGACCCATTTTCTTATGGCCTTATTTTTCCAAACCAGCCGCCTGGCATTTTACTACGTGGGATTGACAGCAGCTTTCCATTTTTCTAACTGTGCTGCTGCCTTCCTGATGGCTCTTGCTTTTCTAGTTTCCGGCAGGGATAAGTTTACTGGAAGATCAAGGAAGTCTCCAGCTCTTCAGCTGAGAAAGAAACTGGCTAATTTGGGGGAAGGGAAGTTTTTGACCCTAAACTGCCTAACCAATTTCTAGCTCCTACTCTTACAACATCACCCTCTGAAGAGGTCACCCCGATTGCCAAGAGAGAATCAGGGCACCAACCTGACTTCTTCCATCTGAAAAGGAGCACAGGGTGTGGCAATTGGGGTACCTCACCCGCCCCCCAGCTCAGTGGGTCTATCTAAAGGACCCTCAAAAATATAGCTATAGAGAAAACAAAGTCCTCGACTGGTGCCTGTGAAGGAGAAGTGAAGGCAAGAATAGTTAGGCACATGTTATAGGCAAGGAACCAGGAGAAGTAAGAACAGGGTGAATTTAAATGTCCAACTTAAAAGTCCATTAGAATTTCTTGACAAGTATTCCCAATACATCCATTTATTGGGCTTCTCCTTATTTTCATTTGGCCATGGTATCTGGATGACTCAAGATCTGCTTTTTCAGGCATTTTGATGGTCATAGTGTATGAGTTCCCTCTTAAGTTGCTTCTTAGACAGAAAGAGGAAATTACATTATTTAACGTCATTTGATAACAACACTTTGAGACGTTAGTTCTCAAGCATACCCACATTCATTCATTCACTGGGCGACCAAGCTAAGGTACCTAGGAATCAGCTGCTCAGGTCGAAAAACACAAAACCACGTGGTTTTGCTGGGTTTAATTAAAAATCATTAGTCCAGATTATGTCCATTTATAAAATTCCTATGTATATTTATTGTAATTGGAAATGTTTGATGTCTGATTCAGAGACAGACAATGATTCACAATATCTAACATTGAGGAGCTGGGAGATGGCTTAGTAGATGAAGCACTTGCCATGCAAGTACGAGAACTTTAGTTCACATCCCTAGAACCCACATAAAAAGCTGTGTGGACCTGATGGCCCTCCTACAATCCCAGCATTTTGGAGGAGGAGAGAAAAAACTCACCAGAGCAAGCTGGCTAGTTTAGTTATGCTAGCTAACTAAATGGGCTCTGGATTGAGATAGAGAGAAAGAGACTCTGCCTCCATAAAAAGTGGAGAGCAATGAATTAAAGTATCCAACATCAACCTCTCACTTCCACATACATGTACACATATACACATGTACATTCATACACGCATATATATGGAAGTGCTGGAAGTGTGTGTTTGTGTGTGTGTGTGTGTGTGTGTGTATGTCTGTGCTTCCATGAGTGAAGCAATGAGAACCAGATAAATACTGGGCCTACAGAAGGTCCTTTGCCTCAGATAAAAAGCCTAAAGTGTACCGGAGCTGGTGAGATGTCCTAGCAGTTAAGAGCACCGACTGCTCTTGCAGAGGACCCGGGTTCGATTTCCAGCACCCACATGGCGGCTGAGAACTGTCTGTAACCTCAGTTCCAGGGGAATCTGACACCCTTTTCTGACCTCCATGGCATTGCACGACACGGGTGCACAAACCTGCATGCAGACAGTACATTCATATACATACGAAAAAAAAAAGTTAAAAAAAAAAAGCCTAAAGTGTAAATCTCAGACCATGGTGTGCAAAGCACTATCCTTCCCTTTGTCTTTTTTTTGGTATTTTCAAGACAGGGTCTCCCTTTAAGTCCCAACTGGCCTGGAGCTCACTCTGTAGACCAGGCTGGCCTTGAACTCACAGAGATCTGCCTGCCTCTGCCTCCCAAGTGCTGGGATTAATAATGGAAGCAGATGTCTCCAAAGAATGAGGGTAAACTCAGTTATCAACTTCGTAATGCACACAAACTCCTTAAGAGAAAGAAAAGAACTGTTTCCGAGGGAATCCGCCATCCTTTAATCCAGATGTCCTCTGCTCAGATATTCCTAGCCATGGACAATCACAGAAGTATTCATGAAAAAATTTTCACAGCACTATTCAACTTCACTTGGTTTTTAACTTTTAAAAAGTTCTATCAGGGGATGAGGAGATGGTTCAGTGGTTGAGAGTGCCTTCTAATCTTCCACAGGATGGTAGTTTGGTTCCCGGCACCCACCCATGCTGGGTAGCTCACAACCACCTGTAACTCCAGCTCTAGGGGATCTCATGTCCTCTTCTCACCTCTGCAAGCCTCTCCACACACATACATATTTATATGTATGGCTACATACATAGCCATACATATAAATAAAATCTTTTTTAAGAATCACATCACATAGCATATAATTTTTTTGTGGTTTTTCCTCTCAATATTATTCTCAAAAATATCATAATGAAATTTGGCATTTTTAAGTTTTAATGTAATTTACTGTAAAATCATCTTGTGAATATTTTCTTTGCAGAAATACATTCAATTGTCAACCTAATGTCAATAAGATCTATGTATTATTTTGTCTTTCCATTATCTTTTTAGTCATTTTATATGGCATATATTTATAGAAACATGTCCATTTCCTCAAAATTTCCAGAATGGTTAGCATAGGTTTTAAGATGTGCATATGACATGCTTCTCAAATTATGCATTTCTTCCGTTTCTTTCTCATGCTAGTCCTTCCTCCTGGCTACTTGTGACTGTTCCATCTTCCCTTCCCCATTTAGATGTTGGTCTACTTTATTTATCTTTGCAAAGCCAGGTTATGCTTAATAATCCTTTCTACCATGTCTAAGCTTATTATTTCATTGATTCTAACATTAATTTTACTATCTGCAATCCTCTCCTTGAGTTCTCCTCCATCTTCTTTGTCTATGATCAGCTCGCTGAGCATCAATCTGTCTCCTTAATGATATGAGCACTTAAGACTAAACTATATCCTGAATATGTAATCATTTTTCCCTTGCTTCTAGAATTTTTATGCCTGCTTTGTTTCCTTTTGATTAGCAGTGATTTTAAATCTCTAAGTACGTGGGTTTACTTTATATTTTTTATTGTTTTTGATAAAATTTTAGCCTAGTAGCCAATCATCAGATCTTAACTACTTGAAACAATATAACTTCCTTTCTAAAGTCACATGCAATGCATTTTGGGAAATATTTGTGTGTGCTTTAAGATGGCCAATCTTCTGTTTTTCAGCTGCAGGGACCCTTTGTCTCTCTGTTGAATCAAACTTGACAACTGTGTTGCTTAAGTTACCTTTAATTTACTTATTTCAGCCTGCTTCTCTTATCAATAATTGAGAAAAATGTTCACATCCTCACAAAGTAATGTTAAAATGTGTCTGTTCCATTGCTTTTTATGCATTGTTTACATGTGGTTTTTCATATTTCTATGTATGGTTTCATTAAAGCCATACAAATTTTAAAGCATTTGAGCTTTTTTTAATTTTATTTAAAATTTTTTTTTAATTTTTATTTATTTCTGTATGTGTACGAATGTACTGTCTGCATGCAGATTTGTGCACCCGTGTTGTGCAATGCTGTGGAGGTCAGAAGAGGGTGTCAGAATCCCCTGGAACCGGAGTTCTCCTGGAATTGGAATTTCAGGTTCTCGGCCGCCATGTGGGTACTGGGGATCGAACCCGGGTCCTCTGTAAGAGCGGTCAGCGCTCTTAACCACTAGGCCATCTCTCCAGCCCCAGCATTTGAGCTTTTAACTGAATTAGAAATTGTATCAACATGTAATGATCCTTGATAATTATTATATCTGATAGTAATATTGTGACATACTTTTCTAGAATATCTTTTATAGCTTTTTAAAATTTTTCCCATGTCCCTATATTTTAAAATTATCTTGACTAGTGCTGATATTTGTATTTATATTTTGATTTTCTTAATCCAGTTAAGCTCATTGTGATTGCAGAAAAAAAGCAGGGCTAAGACTGGTTTTGACCACATAGTTCAAAGTTTATATTGTGACCAGGCACCACAAGAGCGCCCATGGCTACACCAAATTATAGCTCCAGCTGAGCCCAGAAGTTAAAACTTAACTCAAAGGATGGGAATTTTAAAAAGTTTAATTCAACTGAACTAGGGCAGGACTTTGAGAACATGTCATGTACCTGGTTGCTTAGAAAGTAACTCATTCTGCATGGCTTTTGTTCTTTATGCTTGCCTTGCTTTTAGAGAACAGGGATTGGCAGAGGAGCTTAGCACCCCTACACATGGGAACTTAAACCTTCCACCCCTGGATATGGTTTTTCCTGGATAAATGCGTCCCAACTCTAACTCAGCACTACACACTCTTGGCTGCATCCATTGTGACTCAAAACTTCTATTGTCTTCATTTTGTGTCTGAGTGGTCTTCTCTGGTGAAACTATCCCATTACACTTTTAATATGTTGTGCCTTTTCCTCTTCTGTTTTTTTTTTAATTCTAAATCTCTCTTCCTACTTTGAAATATTCTATTTGTCTTTGATGATCTGTAGTACTAAGTCTCAAATATGCATGATGTTTTCTTTCATTGATGATGAGAAATTATCAGTCATTATCTTTTTTTTAATTTTATTTATTTCGGTATGTGTATGAATGTGCTGTCTGCATGCAAGTTTGTGCACCCGTGTCATGCAATGCCGCAGAGGTCAGAAGAGGGTCTCAGATTCCCCTGGAACTGGAGTTCTCCTGGAATTGGAGTTTCAGACGGTTCTTGGCCGCCATGTGGGTGCTGGGGATCGAACCCGGGTCCTCTGCAAGAGCGGTCGGTGCTCTCAACCGCTAGGCCATCTCTCCAGCCCCAGTCATTATCTTTTTAAAGTGGCTTCTCTAAACTATCAGCAGTTAGCTCTGCCTGTTTCCATGATTCCTAACTTTGCTTTCAAATTTCCATATTTGTGGCATACACACTATGCCCAGGATAATTTCCTCAGGACTCTCTTCTCATTTTCATATTCTCTCTTCAGCCCTGTCTAACCAGCTGCTTAGTCCATTCACCAAGTTTTTAATATTAAGCTTTGTGACATCCATTTCTACAATTTCCATGTGACTCTTTTTAAACTTTTTTTTTTCTTCAAGACAGAGTCTCCCTGTAGCCCCAGCTGTCCTGGAACTCACTCTGTAGACCAGGCTGGCCTTGAACTCACAAAGATCCGCCTGCCTCTGCCTCCCAACTGCTAGGATTAAAGGCATGCACCACCACGCCTGGCTAAACTTATTTTTTATGTGTGTGTCTTGCCTGCACGTATGTAAGTTTCCCCATGTCATGCAATGCCTGTGGTCTGTCCAGCAAAATAAAAATAGCTGATGCAGTATCCAAACTCAAGTTTCCCCTCTTAGGTTTATACAAAAATACAGAAATCACTGAATTCCAGAGCATCTTTAATTTCTTCTCTGAGCTAACATGGAATAGAAAACACCAGAGAATCATGTCCTAACCAAGTACGTGGTGTTACACAGCCTGCTGCATGAGCAAACCCAAAAGTGCTCCCCTTATAAAAACTACGAACTGAAATGATTGTGATGACCTTTGTAACCATTTGAGTTGATATTCCAGATATTTAACTTATCTAAGAATACAGTGGTTTACAAATAATCTCATTTGATCATCACAAAGCTTTCAGGAATGAGATATGTGATTTCATCTTTGACTTACAGAGGAAAACCCAGGAACCAATGCAATCCACTAATGCAGGCACCGCCCAGGGACAGAACTGGGACCTGAAGCCAAGAGCACCGGCTACCGGGAGATTCTGTCTCAAAAAGCCAAAAAATGTTATTGAATTCACCCAGATGTAAACATATTCCTTTGCCCTCTGCAAACCCAGAATTGGCAGTTAAATACCAAATGGCAAAAGAAAAATGTCATTATCTACACAACAATGAAATTTCAACTGAATTTAAGAAGAGCAAGGGCTTGGCATTGAGAGAGAGGAGAGGGACCTACCTCTCTGTGAGGCACTGGACAGGTATTTGACACCATTAAATTGGTGTTATGATCACTATTAGTATCAGTGCTGAGTTCCTTAAGTCCTCACTGTGAACTCCCTCACGGTATTCATTTTCCTATAAATAAGCAAAGATGTTCAGGGATGGGGTAGTTTGTCTCCCTAATCGGTAATTGTTGGACTCTCCCTTGCCGTCCTGGCTGCCTGAGCAAAGGAACTGTCAATCAAAAAGCCAGCTGAGCCACCATTACCCAGCACCAACAGTGGGGTAAGCTCCAGGAACATTTAAGAAAACTACGCAGCTCGTTGCAGACTGCTTTGGCTCCTGAAGTTACAGATTCAGCCAGGGCTGTTAGAAGGTTCCTAGCAGACTTTCCACCATCACATGCCTTGGTGAACTCTAGGTGACCCTGAAAAACCAGGGTCAATTTGTGATTGATGCAAACACAAATCTGCATTTGTACATGAGATGTGCTGTGATTGGTGGAAGCACAATCCTTCATTTGCATACAAAGTTTGTTCTGGTTGGTCCAAACAACCTTTCTCAGGTTATAGAAGCGGTCTGTCTGGCTTGTCGTTTCATTACCACAGGGGAGAAATTCTTCAGTGCTGCCTCCTTAGGAGCTGCAACTGTAGTCCAAGGAAAAGCTTCTCTTCAGTGATCTTTGCCCCGTCTACTTTTAGGACTGCAGGCTGACCTGGTAACAAAAGAAAGAAGCAGAGATCAGCAACGGCAGCAGGGGCAGGTCTGAGTGCCACAGTCCGCAGGCTGAGCTGCCAACCAGGGCAAGGCAGCCAGCTGCTAGGCAGCTGAAGAAGAGGCCGCTGAAGAAGAGGCCGCTGAAGAGTTTGGGAAAGAGAACAGGGCGGGACCAGGAGGACCAGCAGAAGCAGGGAAGACAGAGAGCCAAGGCTGCAGACGGGCAGAAGCCATCGAGAGCCAGAGAAAAGAGACTGCAGGTTCTGGTGGCCAGAAGAGTTCGGGAAGGCTGCCAAGCCTAGGTGGGCTCTCAGACACCCCGGGCCTGGGAGCTGTAATGCTGGTGGTACTAAAGCCTGAGGAATCCTCATAACTTAGACCTGCCTAACGGCTGTCGTGCGAAATGCTGCCAAAGGCTAAGGAATCACAGCTTCCTAGTGTTAGGTCAGGCAGGGACAAAAAGTCAAGATGGCATGGACCAGAAGGACCCTTCCTTCTTTTCCAGTCTGGAGTTTGTGTTTGCCCCAGAAAATCACCAGATGGAGTTCCAAATTCCCACGAGACCACCAGACCTGAGACCACATTCTGGCCCCTGACCTGACCTGATTGGCCAATTCCAACATGTTACCATCTCCCTTCCCCTGACCTATAAAAGGCTCTCCCCCCTCCCAGACAAGTGCCCAAAAGGGCCATTGGTTCACCCAAGAGAGAGTGTATGTCCTGGAATAAATGCCTTTATTTACTTTTAATTCGGACTGATTTGGCCTTTATCTCAACATCAGATACCTCTTACCCAGGCCTTCCGAAGAACTTCTCTTCTTAGGCTTATGGACCGTGATGCCTGAGGGCAGCATGGAAACTAGCACTACAGAGCACAACTTGCTTCCTTCCCCCCTGCCTGCTGCCAACACTCACTGCTATCAAATGCGGAAGGCTACAAAAGCTGCCACAGATCCTTGCTTGAAGAACTTCTGCAGACCGCAGTTTCTGTGTAGAGCAGGATTGTAGCCGCTGTTGGGTAACATACCCATCTTTGATCAATACTCAAAGAACAAAATTGTGAAGCTGGGGAAGTTGAGATTTATTCAAGATTGGTGCTATAATATCTGTAAACCAGCAAAATCCAGCACATCCTAACCCTTATGGTCTTTTTAATAGACTGTATTACTAACTGTGGTTAGATGATCAGAGATCACAAGATGCTGAAGACCTGCAGGTCTTCTCACCGAGATCAGCTTGGGTCAGAGGGTCCCAGTTCCCAAGTCATTTACGCACTTGTGAATTCTGTGCTATCTTCCCCCTCCTCTCAACTTCTAGAGAAGTTTGCTCTGGTATTTACCCTCGAGAGCTGTTCTCTACCCCTGGGGTTCAAGGAACTGATCTATTTCAGGCAATGCAAGTTACTGGTACTTATCCGAATTTCCATAGACTCTGTCCTATGAACACTAGGGATAATAATTCCATTTTTTTTTTTTAAGTTTTCAGGGCTTGGAGAGATGGCTCAGTGGTTAAAAGCACTGGCTGTTCTTGCAGAAGATCAGAGCTTAAGTCCCAACACCCAACATGGTGGCAAATAACCATTGTAACTCTAGTTCAGTTCTTCTTCTGACCTCTGCAGCACTAACACAGACACTCATACATATAAAATATAAATACAAAATATATATATATAAATACGTAAATAAATAAATAATAAAAATTTAATATAATTTTCTAGAAGAGAATGAGAGAGAGAGAACCCAAGTTAGTTTCATTTCAGCAGACCCAGTGCCAAGACTCAACACAATGTATGTATCTACAGTAAGCTTACCTTTTCAGACAATGTTCTGGCTGTGTAGAGAAACCAGTGCTTCCCTTACTGAAAGGGAAAAGCAGATTGCGTCCAGCTTACATGCTAGGTTAAGAGCTTACTGTGTTCTTAGGAGGATTTTCTGACACCAGTTACCTGACAGCTTCCACTTAAAGAATGTCATACTTGAAGCAGTCAATAAGTAATGACTACTCTGAAACTTCAGTGCAAAGCAAAGGACCCGCTGGAGCAGAACAAAATGGATGCACAGTGGTACCTGCTTCAGAGAAGCTTAAGAAGGCAGAAGAGAAGATTTAAACACTGCTTGGCCGTTACGCAACTGTGCTGAGCCATTTTTCTAAACTTCTTCTTAGACCTCTGGGGCTCATGAATGTTACAGGCCCTTACTATAAACTCATAGAAATACACTATTTGCTAAACATCACTGAACACCAATACTGTATTAGAACTCACACATACATTAAAGGGAGGGGGATGATAATGTACATATGTAGGAGTTTATGCTCTATTTTAGGTTTGGGAATTTTACAAAAATAAAGAAAGGTTCGAAATTGAAATTCAAGCAGCCCAGAAAATCTTCCAGTGGGTAAGAACTCACCTGTCTGGATGGGAGTCAGAATGGGTGTGTCTGTGTAGGGGCAGAGCTGCCCTGGACAGAACTGGGGGGGGGGGCACACACTTCCCACCACATGGGTGTGGATCTGCCTTTGTCCCAGGAATCTTCCTCAAAGTCACATGTTTTTCATGTGCAAATCAGGAAGTCCATTTTGATCCTTTGGCCCAGTGTCTCTGCTAAGTGTTCTTTGTTGTCATTCACAGTGTTACATCTGTTCTTGTCACCAAAAGGACAAAGAATAGAAAGACTGACTGGTCAGTCTTTGTTCTTCATGCTCCCATTTAAACAAGAGAGAAAGAAATAAAAAGGAAAGAGGAAAGGGAGACCTGTATTATCAGGCAGGGCTAGGCATGAGCTCATGTCTGTGATGTGATATGTCCCAACTCTTAAGATCCATGAAACCACACTGAGTGGGCTAAGCTGAGGGTCTGCCCACCCCAGGACCCACGAACAGAGATACTTGGCCACGTCCCCTGCTCCAATGTACCTACTGCACTCTGGTGAATGGCTTTGCAATTCTCCCTGTCTAAATTGGGCACGGGAGGCAGAGTGGGCCTCAGGTTGTTCTGAATAGTCTTGTACTATTCTATTCCCCTGGTCCACACCTTCAAGGAATAAAACTCAATGGCTTTTACCTTAGCTCTCTGGACATGACCTTGGGCCTGGCTTCATCTCTCCTGCTGCCTCCCATGTTGTGATCTTGTCTCTTTCCCACAAGAATGCCTATTCTCTCTGGCCCTGCTCCTTTAAAACCCAGCTGACTTAAGGGAGAGACTTCAGAAGTCCTTGAACTACTAAACAATTCAGTCCACCCTTCCTGAGCCAGTGAGGATGTTTGCAAAAACCTAAACAGCCTGGGGAGGTGTCAGGAAGTGAACCAAGGAAAGCATGCTGTTTATAGGCCAGAAACATTGCTGGGTCTTATTCTGGTTTAGTTGTTTGGATTGTAAAGAGCATACAGCCCCTCCCAGGGAAAGGCTGATAGTCTACAGGCTGTCATTCAGAGAATCTACCTCTGTAATGTCTGGCCTGGAGCCTCAGGGGCCCTGCAGAGGGAGACAGATAATGAAAGGAAGGCAGAAATAATTGCTTACCTAGTGTACTGTACAAAGGAAACAAGGAAAAATTTAGAACACCCTTCACAAACCTCTTAAATTTGGGACTAGCCGAATGCTTTGCCAACTGCAATGATGGAGACTTAGTGTGGAAACCTTGTAAAACTTTCATTGCCTTAAACTAAAGAAAAAAAGACCTCTGCTGTTGGAAACTATTGGCAGCATTTGGTAGCTCTGAAGGAAGCTGGGCCTCTGTCCTGGAATGCCTGTGCTTCCTTGATTGTGTTAGGTAGGAGTACACAGGTAGAAAGGAAAGCAATGGGGATGGAGAGATGGCTCAGCAGTTAAGAGCCCTGACTGCTCTTGCAGAGGACCCAGGTGCTGATTCCCAGCACCCACATGGCAGCTAAGAACTGTCTTTAAGCCAGGCGCAGTGGTCCACACCTTTAATCCTAGCACTCAGGATGGAGAAGCAGGTGGATTTCTGTGAGTTCAAGGCCAGCCTGGACTACAGAGTGGGCTATAGGGAGACCCTGTCTCAAAAAAGAAAGGAAAGAAAGAAAGAAAGAAAGAAAGAAAGAAAGAAAGAAAGAAAGAAAGAAAGAAAGAAAGAGAGAGAAAAGAAAAAGAAAGGAAAGCAACCAAGCTTGACAATCCAGATTGACCTTCAATATAGTCAGTGAGGACTGGCCAGCAGACCTGCAGAAATCACAGCAGGAAAGCTGGTCGAGCAAGCAGCAGTGGAATATAAGTATTTTTGCATACAGAAATACAGTCATGGGCATTGGGTAGGAGCATTTATAAAGGGCTTAGGGCCTACACTGTGCCAATAAGGGTCTTTTTTGGCAAAAGGACTTGTTTGCAGAACAGGAATCACTTTATGATTGGAATAGTATGTTCCAGGAACATATTTTGAAACCGGGGCTAACAATATTCTAATAAGGCTCATCCTCAAGAGTAGTAGTTTATAACCATTGGGGGGGGGATTGTCCAATATCCCTTTAGATTGAAGAACAGGTGGAAGAGCTGTAGCACAGATGAGATGGAGGAGGGCACTGTGCCAACATTGCTGTCCTTTGAGTCTGGAATATTCCCCCAAGGCCCATTTGGTAAAGATGGGGGTCTAAGCTTGGTGCTCTTGGGGTAGTAGAATCCTTAAGCAGTAGAACCAATAGCAGGCTTTCCAGTCACTGGGGTTATGTTAGCTTCGTTCCTCATTCCTGTTACCACATACTTGATAAGAGAGGAATGGTTAGGGCTGGACAGATGGCTCCGTGGTTAAGAGCACTGACTGCTCTCGCAGAAGACCCAGGTTCAAATCCCAGCATCCACATGATGACTAACTCCAGTTCCAGGTGATCTGACGTCCTCTCTGACCTCTGTGGGCATTGCATTACATGGGTGCACCTGCGTACATGCAGCTGTAACACTCGTACCTATAAGATAAAAATAAATAAATTTAAAAATGCTTTAAAAAAGAGAGGAAGAGTTAATCTTGACTCATAGCATCAAAGAAATAGAGGCCCCCACAGCAGGAATGTTGTGGCAGGAGAGGCCTGAGGCAGCTGGTCCAGTCACATCCAACAGTCGGGGAGCAGAGTGATCGATGCTAATGCTCAGCTCACTTTCTCCTTTTTATTCAGTCCAGGACTCCAGCCCATGGAATCCCCCCCACACACACACCCATAGATAAAACGAGTCTTTCCGCTTTGACTAATCTAGTCAAGGCAATCCCTCACAGGCAAGCCCAGAGGCCTGTCTCTTTGGCGATTCTAGATTCAGTCCAGTTGACGGTCACTATTAAACACAGGGGTGTGCCTTTAAAGAGTGTTGTAGGACTCTGCTCTCTTGCTTTTCTCATATTCAAGTCCTAATCATAAGGCGAGTAGCCTCCCTCTGCCATGCACTCCCACCACGATGGGCCTCTAGCTGCACAGCCAGAACCAACCCGTCACGACTGAAAACACCCAGGTTGCAATCCCTCAGAAAGAAAAATACCCTTTCCTCTTTGTAAGTTATCTCTGATCTTTGTTACAATAATAAACACAAGAAAACGTTTTTGGAAATGTTTTAGCAGAACGATGCCTTAAACATCCTCCAAGTGAAATCTCGTGCTTTCTGAATACGATGTGCTGAACACACATCACTCCATCCAAGCCAGCCTGTATGCCAAGACTGAGGAGCTGAGAGGTCAGGGGAAGCCTTCGGGGCTTCTCAGGACAGACAACAGGAAAGGTATAAGAGGAAAATCTATCTGCTCTCCAGTGCAGATGGAAGAACATGAAGCGAGCTCTGGAGTCATGAAAAGTGCATTAGGATCAGGCTCTGACCCACTAAAGGTGATCGCCAGACTCTTTTACTTTATCAAATCTATTTATTGTAAAAATCATTGCAAAAAAATCTTAAAATCAAATTAAAAATTCCACAATTGGATTAACATTTTTAAATATATTTTATTTATCATTATTATTTTATTTTTTTATTTATTTAATTTTTGGGGGGGTTCTTTTTGAGACAGGGTCTCCCATTAGTCCCAGCTGGCCTGGAGCTCACTAATGTAGACCAGGGTGGCCTTGAACTCACAGAGATCCACCTGCCTCTGCCTTATTATTTTTATTAATATTTTTATTTTATGTGTATTGCCTGCATGTGTGTAAGTGCACCTGTGTCATGCAATGCCCATGGAGTCAGGAGAAGGTGTCAGAGTCCCCTGGACCTGGAGTTATAGTTGGTCCTACAGTGCTGTGTAGGTGCTGGGAATCCAGCCCATATCCTCTGCAAGAGCAGCCGGTGCTCTTAACTGCTGAGCCATCTCTCCAGCCCCTAAAAGATAACTTTAAAAGGAAAAGATTTTATCCACCAGAACAAAAAAAAATATTTTTTTCCCACAGAATTACACAGCTATAAGAATTAGTCTGGAAGGAACTACCATCTTAAGTAGCCAAGGGTTCAACTGGCACCTTTGGGGCCAAGAAGACGCAGGAGTTTGACCAGCTCTGTCGTTGTGGCTCCTGTCTTAGGGAAGAAGAGAACTGGACCCTCAAATTCCCACTGTGCACATGCGTGGAACATCAAAGCACAGAGTATCAATGCGCTCCTTCGCCTTTTACCCCAGCTGCCTTACCACATTCCGGAGCCAGCTGGGCACCGAGATTGAAGATCTTCTTCCCGTGACAGTGAGATGATCAGATGAGAAGAAACACAATGGTGTGACTTTCCATCCTCTGCCCAACAGGCTGACAAAGGAATCAGGGACCCCGTGTCCATGTTTAGCTATCAGCCCTGGCCTTTCTACCTGGAGCTCCTGCCTCTCGTGACAATTTGAGCTACTTGGATCAAATGTTTGCTTTCAAAGAAAAGAACAAAAAGCAGAAAAGACCCAGTCCAAAATAGCTGAGTGGACTGTGAAATAAAGCTTTGGCACGTGAGCAGACTGAGGAGTCGGTTCTTACAAAGATGGTATGAGACCTCCGTGAACACACAAGGGGCCACAGCACTGTGTAAATAGTGCCTTAGAATGTGCCGTAGACTAAGACCCTTCTGCCTTAAATACTTGGATGCTTCCTCTTCTTCCAACTAAGTTCAGAGGATGGAGCAAGTTCTACTTAGATCATTTGTTCCCTCTTAAGTCATGCTTACCATGGCCAAGTTCAGTAACATATATTTACATATGTGTGTGTGTGTGTGTGTGTGTGTGTGTGTCAAATTCAACTTCCTCCTGAGTTGACTTCATTAGCTAATAATAGAACATTCACTCATCATTAAATCATAAGCAAAATGACCATTAATGAGGCTTATTTTCCACAGCTCCATAAAACAGCTCACAGGGACAATTATTTCCAATACTCCAGGATATTACTCTCATTCACACTGCAGTTCCTGAACTTTCCTAGAGGCTGTTGTATTAAAAACAATGGATTTCCTTACAGATAAAAGTTGTTTACACATTAGTGAGTTGACAAGGTATATTGGGGTTGCTATAGGTTCAATTTTATACTCTCAAATTTCATACTTTGAATCCCTAACCCCTAATAGCTCAGTTTATGAATATCTTAAAGAGATGATCAAGTTAAAATAAGGCAATAGGTGTGGGCCCTAACCCAATTTGTCTGGAGCCTGGGGCATGGACAGAGTAAGACCCCAGGCACTTTCACAGAGATGTATGCCCCTGGGAATTGGCAGCCAGCAAGAAACCATCCGAAAACCAAGAAGATGATTCTCAGAGGAAACCACTCTTTCCAGGATCCATCTTTGGCCTCCAGCTTCCAGTCTGTGGTAATTCACTATGACAGCCCTAAGGAACAAAAACTTGGCTAATCTGCCATACAAAAGAAAGATGAAGACTCTCTATCCACCAGCCAAAGAAATTCTCAGATTCCACAAACCATATTCAGTAGTATGGTCAGACCACATCAAGTCACATTTTATTTTCCAGATTGTTTAATGTTAGCCCTTACGGATCACAAGCGACCTACTTGGTGCCTGATCTTAGCCTGGAAATAGAGAAGTGGGAAGGAAGTTTCAAAGGCAGTAGAGCAGAAAGCTGCTGGACTCTCTCAACTCAAAGAACAAAATGATGGAAACCGCTGTCAGGAACTCTTCACTCCTCTTTTTCCTGACTTTCCTGCATTTCCCTTTCTCCTCCACATCCTTATCTAAAAAGAATATTACAGAAAGCTTATCTTGCTACAAGCAGGTATAATTCAGTCCTGCTAAGGTATAATAAGTCCTGCGAAGGACAGCAGTGGCCGCCTGTGGTCACTGTGGGGAACTGACCCCTCGGCACAGGGGTCAGTCGGTTACTTTCATAACCGACTCGAGAGGTCCTTCCAACCCAGGTCCTTAGCCTGGGCAGCGGCAGAACACCTCCTGTCTGGCCGTGCTTTCCCACATGGTCTCTGGACGGGATCTGGTGGCTGATGGCCAATCTTCAGCCTACGCCCACTCACAATCCACTCCACAGGTTGGTGACCTTATTAGTCTCTGCCCAGCCCCATGCTAGCTTACCAGGTTGGTGATCTGATAGATCCCCATCCAACCCACTAGCAACCAACACTCAAAATCCAGGCCTCCTTTGGCCTGTATACGTGCAAAATAACAGACTTGGGAATTCTGTGTAATGATGGTAATGGAGAATTCAATTTATTGCCTGCTGCGAGTCAGTTTTATAAACAAAATGGCATCATCTCCCAGAGCCAATCACAGACCCCAGTCTCACACTCCTGTACACTGCTGCCACGCCTAGCATCATGTTGCTCCCTCTTGGGGCGGGGTCAGAGGAATCTCATGACTTCCACGTTGCACCCTGAGGGATGCTAGCTGAGAACTAGCCCCTAATTCAAACTGGATCTTCCCACAGAATATTATTGGTCAAAGTTGCTACAAAGATCCTGTGAATGATTATAATATAGTTGAGTGCTTCTCAAATAACAGTGGAAAATACAGCGTGATGGGCTGGACTCTAAGAGGACGGTGCACGGGAGAAAGAAGCTGGCATTCCCAGAGTTCTTAACACCTATCAACCCTGCCCTGTCTCGTTAAAACTGCATACATAATCATCTACTACAAAAGGTGGTCTTATTGACTTCATTTTACGAAGGAATTTACTAACATTTCAGAAAAAGTCAATTTATTATCTAATTCACATTGCTAGGACATAACAGATTGGAGGAGGTGGGAAGGAAACTCTTGAGATCCACCTCCAGAGTGCCTATGTGCTCCAAGGTTTGAACTTTCCTATTCTGATAAAACTCTACTACATTTGCATACTTTGGTACTTACGTTCATTATAATAGAGATATGTTATTAATGTAGGTGAGTATACATTTCTTCCATTGAGAAGACAGTGGACACTGGCAGAGGAAGAGGGAAGCAAAACAAAATACAATGAAACAAAACAGAAAGGCTGAGGCAAAGAGGGAGGAAGGGAGGGTGGGCCAGGGGGATGGAGGGACAGAGGGACAGAAGGACAAATGGATGGACGGACAGAGGTAGGGACTGGCTTCCTTTTTTTAAATTTTTATTTATTCTTGTATGGGTATGAATGTACTGTCTCCATGTAGGTCTGTGCGCCCGTATCATGCAATGCTGCAGAGGTCAGAAGAGGGCGTCGGATACCCCTGGAACTAGAGTTAAAGACGGTTCTCGGCCGCCATGTGGGTGCTGGGGATCGAATACGGGTCCTCTGCAAGAGCGGTCGGCGCTCTAACTGCTAGGCCATCTCTCCAGCCCCCAGGGACTGGCTTCCTGAATGAGGCAGGAAACTGACACGTCAGTGCAAGAATGGCAAGACTTAGGAATAAAAAATGCAGAGAGAGCAAGTCTGTGGAGCTTCCCTCCACAGGCCGGCTGTGGAGAGCAGAAGTGTGGAAAAAGAAGTTTAAGGGATGTTTGTAAGTGCACCGAGAGTTTGCTCTCTACCCACACACCGATCTTTCTTTAAATACAGTTAAATATTTGAACTGCTTCGTTATTTTTAGTTATAAGTTGTCTTGCGCTTCTGGGCTGGTAATGGGGAAACATCAGGCTCGTGGTGTCTGGTTATTCTTGGGTAATATTTCCTACATTACTTCCCAGGCTTGGCACTCTAAAGCCATGCTGAGGTCTCATGCCACACTTTGCTCTTTTTGTTGCCTAGACCTGACCACGAGTGTGTCTCATCTGTCAGTGTAAGATCATCAGGAGGATAAAAAGGGGCAAAGGAGATGGGATCCAAGGCACGCTCCAGTCTGAAAGATGTCCAAGATCGGAAGGGTACTGGACAAACCAGCATAGCTCTGGAAATGCTGAGCACCAAACAGCACCAAATGCTGAGTTCCTAGCAAAACTAAAACACATGCCTCACTCCAAGGCTGACACAGCAAGAGTGTACAGAAGGACATCTCCTTCTCAAGGTGCGGAGTCCAGCTTCACCAGAACGTCTGTCATGAGTGTGCTATGTCAGGAGCATACCTGAACACATTTGAGTCTTTTTTTTTAATTTTTTATTTATTTCTGTATGTGTATGAATGTATTATCTGCATGCAAGTCTGTGCACCCATGTCGTGCAATGCCGCGGAGGTCAGAAGAGGGTGTCGGATTCCCCTGGAACTGGAGTTCTCCTAGAATTGGAGTTTCAGACGGTTCTCGGCCACCATGTGGGTGCTGGGGATGGAACCCGGGTCCTCTGCAAGAGCGGTCAGCGCTCTTAACCGCTAGGCCATCTCTCCAGCCCACATTTGAGTCTTTTCACAATGTCAGAATTTATGTTAGAAATTCACAAAGGACAGTGGCTTTCTCTGAAGTAATTTGTCAAATACTCCTGCTTCTTTGTTAGCCAGCTGAGGCTAATATTTTATTCCAATCTTAATTACTAATATATACTTCAGACTACACATTACAGATCACACAGTAAGTGTGTGTGTATGTGTGTGTGTGCGTGTGTGTGTGTGTGTGTGTGTGTTACAGAATGGCTACAAAGGGTTAAAGAATGGCTGAAGTGGGTGCTGATAGGAATACAACACACCTACTACTACTTGTTGCCCTAGAGTTGAGCCTTAGGTTAAACTGAGCTGCAGAAGCAAAGTGCAGGACTGCAGACATCATAGAGGCAAAGGGCAGGACCTGGTCCAGATGGACAAATGGGTGTGTGCTGAACACCAGGTCCAGAGGGGTGAATGGACAGACACATGGACGGCAATGCGAGTCCATGTCATATCAACAGAGGACTGAGCTGAGCTGATGCCCCTGGGACAGCTGGGAGTCCTCTTGCCTATTGGTTCCTGGACACACACCCCGTGGTCAGAAGGCAGTTGGTGGGATCAGCACCATGGCAGTGTTAAGTGTCTTCTTATCACTGGTAAGAGTGGTGCATGCATTCCTCTGTCTCATCTGTTGGATGAGATCTTGGGCCCGATTTTCCTGAAATTATTTTAATATGTCCTTGTGCTTCCACAGTCCCAATTTACTTTGATAAATTCATATACTGGTGCCTTTTTTGCCTTATGACTAAGTCATTCATCTGCCGGTGCCTCATGGGTGGTGTCAGGTAGATGCTGCTCACATGTCCGCCAAGGTGCACAGCCATCTTTCCTTTTCATGTGCATCCAAAATGCAGTAAAGTTCTCCTTGTGAAGTGGAATCTCTTGGGGCAAGGCACAGCCTGGAAAAGCACTACTTTATACAGTGTGGAGTAACTGAGAATAGAGCATTTGGCATCAAGATTGGTTGTGACCGAGAAGAAAACAACTCATCACAGACCTTTTCTTCAGAGCTTAGAAGGGCTCTGCCCAACTACAAAGGGGACTGGTGAGTAGAATCTTCATGATTCCAGAAGGAGGAGAACCAGAGATACCTTTGGAAAACCGAAATGACCTCACAGTGTGCAGACCTTAGTGGATGAGTTTTACAATGTGGAGGGTCATTACCTGATCCTGGCTGGTTCATTACCATCCTATCCCTCATTCATGGTGATAGGTAAACTATGTAACTGGAAATCCCAAACCTCCCTTGTACCCTGTAAACCAAATATTCTTAACCCCAACTTTCATAGGTGCCTGTTTATATTATACATCTTCTCAGACGTTAAGAAACAAAGTTGGATTTTCTCAAGCCCCCGGTGGATCCCCCTTCCAGGTCCCTCAGGAACTTGTCAACTTCTAGAAAACATTTGGAGTCCATTTTGATGATCCTACCACAAAGTTCAGATATTCCCAGGATGCACACCAGAGATGAAAAGATGCGAAGTGACCTCCAGGGACCAGACAGTGCTGTTTGTCATTGCTTCCACTGCAACAGGGCAGGGGTGGAAAGCTCTAGACGCTGGAAAACACTGCTAAGAGAATCCGGGGAGTCTCCTGTTGAGACTCATCAGTGCACTCAGAGGGAAACCTGAGCTCTGTGTAGAACTTCACTGTGTTGAGAAAGAGTTAACTGCACCTGAGGACCCACTGGAATCCACATGACAAGCTCCAGAGCGCAGACCAGTGAGAGACAGGGTGACCAGGTCTCAAGGAGTCCGGTGTGAGCTTCAGGGTGCGTTGAAGGGACAGCTGGCGGAAGAGTGACAGGAAATGGAAAGGAGTGTGCTGCCGCTCTTCTTTGTTGCTGGAGAAGCTGAACGCCTCTGCTCCTATGGGCTTTGACTGACATTTTTGGTCTCAGAGTTGTGATGGCTGGACTTCTCAGAATCACCCAGTTCCCAGAGAGAAACGCTCTCTTCTTGGCTTGCCCCACAGCGGGGCCCCTTCTCACGGTGTCCATCCTGAAACAGCCACCAGCCCTCCCAGGGCTCTTCTTCTAAGGACACTAATCCCTTCAAGGAGGCCCACCTTCCCCTAAACCTAACCCCCTCCTACATCTGGCTTCCCAAGGGCATCATGGGGGGGGCGGGGGGAATGGAGCTCTGACATACAAACTGTGAGAGAGACTCTGCTGTAAATAAGGTGCTTGTCCTCAGGGGCCCCCAGCACTCTGCTGGGCACTGCAGAGTAAGTACAGCCAGAGTTTGTGTTCTCTCAGTGGTGGGAGATTTTCTAATCCTATGCTCTGGGTTCTCATTTGCATAAAATACCTGTAACATTCATTTTAAATTCATTCCGTTGAAAATTCAAAGCTTATTGTGTTGCTTTTGCTTTCTAATTTTATGTTTAATTCTCCAATTCTGTATCTTCTTGTAAAGGAATGAAATGCTCACCATCTAAATATGTTCTCATTCATCAAGCAAGTATTCAAGTATTCATCATGCATTGGCTTACACCAAGTGTTCTTTCCTGATGCTGAGCATCCGATAGTTAACAACCTGTCCTCAAGAAGTTTGTGTTCCTACAGTGGATGCAGGTGGCCAGAGCAATTGATTGACAGATTGTGATAGGTAATGAGAGAAAGTTTAGATAAGTCCACAGAATATAGAAAATAATGGGCAGGCTGCCCCCCAAATCTGTTAGTCAAAGAAAGCCTTTTAGTAAAAGGAGCTTCCATTGGACCTGAAGAATTGAGGCCATCTGAGATTTGGGAGGGGAGTACCCAGTTCAGAAGACCCAGCAAGTTCCAAGTTCCTGAGATCAGGGAAGGCTGAGTCAGGGGTGGGTGGGGTCAGAGAAGGAAATGAATGCTACATGACAGCACTGACAAGGAATTTGGATGCAGTCCCAAAGCCTGGGTAGAATCAGTATTTTGGGAAAACTAAACATGAATATAAATGCATATCCAACTTCCTTGTCATTACTTTAGTGTACATTCACAGAACAGGTTAGAGACAAAAATACATAAATTTAAAATCCATAAATAGCTAAGAAACAGGTGTTGCTCAACATAGGATAGGACATTATAAGGCTTTTATTATTTGAAGCAATTTGCCAAAAATGGCTTCCATTTTCAGTTTCTATTGCCTATGGGCCTGAGCATGACCTTACATGCTGGGTTTTGTTTTGATTGTTTTCTATTTATTCACAGGAGTCCCTGATCTTCTAGAACGTAAGTTCAGAAGTTTTCAAAAATTAAAGTAAATGTTTGCAAATTGCTTCAAATAATAAAAGTCATATATATGTGTATATATATGTATATATATATATATATATATATATATATGAGATGCTCAATATATTTTGGAGTTAGAAGAGTCAAGACTTGGGGAAGAAGGCAAGAAGAAAGCTGTTTCATTTTTTTCTGACATGGGGAACCAGGAAGAGAAACAACTTTGCAGGGCAGGTGACAGGTCCAACCAGTTCTGAACAAGAAGTGTCTGAAGATGCATGTGATGGTTAATCTTGTCAATGTGATTAGTGCAGGAAGATTAGACACACCCCTATATATATCCATGTGGGCTTTTCCAGCAAGAATTAACTAAAGGGAGATGACCCATCCTGGATGTGGACTGCACATTCCCCTAGAATAAATGAGGAAGAGGGGGAGAGTTCATTAGCAAAACTGTTCTCTGCTTCCCAGTAGCCAAGGTATGAGCTGTTCTCCACCACACCCTCCCTCCGCAACAGGCTACTACCTCCAAAACTGTAAGTGAAATAAACCAGTCTTCCCTTTAATCTGTTCTCAGATATTTTGATCACACGCTACATGTATGTGTGTGTGTGTGTGTGTGTGTGTGTGTATGCAAAGGCTCCCACTGTGTAAGAAAATGCCGAGTGGCGATGACATGGCACACATGTGGAATCCAGTGTGACCAGTGTCCCATAGAAAAAGAAGCCTTGGACATAGACGCGTGGGGAGATCACCAGACGAAGATGAAGGCAGAAGCCAGGATTATGGGTCTACAAGCAAAAGGATGCCACAGCTGACCTGCCACGGCTGACCTGCCACGGCTGACCTGCCACGGCTGACCAACAAACCTCTAGAAGCCAGGGACGCTGGAGTGGATCCCTTTATGGCCTCATGGGAGCAAGCCTGGCCTGTGGTGGAGACCAGTTTGAGGAGACACTAGGCAAAGAAACTGGGCAAAGCGTGCTTCCAGCAGCAACCATCTTTACAGCCTTGGAGCCTCCTATAACCAGACTAAGCCGAATCTCGTAAGCTCAGGACATCCCCACAAATAACAAAGTCAGGGGAAATTTGTACCCAAAGAAAAGCTCTGTGCCATAGAATACCCCAAGAATTCCAACCCCCCACCCCCAAAGCAGACCATCCATCACAGCAAAATCATAGCATTTGCTACGTTTGGGAGTTGCGTTGCTAAGCCATGCATTGTTAGTTTCCCAAAAGCTACTCTGCAGGTAACATCTCTAATAGGTGTGTTACGGTAATAGTTGCCTAGGTTACTTAGCAGAAAGCCATTTCTGCTCAAACACTGGCCCTTCCCAGGAGCCTCCCAATAACTGATGGGTGACTAGAACAGAGAAGAGGCTTGGAATTTCTATCTTCATGTTGTCCCTTTGCTGTTTCAGCTGTTGAGTCAGACCTGCCTGCTCAGCTCTGCACTAGACATATTGGTGATGTGAGAAGTGTTTGGTTCAAGAGTATGACACTGGATGAAGTTAGCCTACCGCCCATCAGAGTGGGTATATGTTTCTTCTATCCAACCGTTGTATTTTCTCGGCAGCACAGTCCCTTAGACTTATCAGGGTCCAAACTAAATAAAAGCGGGGCATTTACGCAAATGGTAACAACAGAAAGAACAACTCAGAAGTTCCCAGGCTTCTCACCACTTGTTAGTCCACCAAAGTAATGGCAGACCCTCTTGTGAAAACTTGGCCACGGCCAGTGGACAATAACCACACTTTAGCCTGACCAGAAAAACAACAACAACGATGAAAGCCTCCCCCTTCTCTGAAGTGAGTAACAGGTTGAATCCCCTTTCTGTCTCTGCTTCTTCCTCTGGCTCAAGCTGAACTCACTCAGCTCAGTCTGAAGTCCCCCATAAAGAAGCCAAGTCCTGCCTCCATGAGATATGACCCAGTATCATTTCTGTTCTCCGTTCCTCATAAAATCCACCATCTAGAATCAGACACACACTGGTATCTCAAACGATCCATTCCATTGTTTGGCCCACCCAGCGTGGGGTACTTTGTGGTAGAAGTTTAAGCAAACGCATGCGTGTGCTACTGTGCTTCTCCCCCACACTCCTGGTGTCCTGACTTCTGCTCTGTGACGGGCTACGTGCTGGAACTGGGTGCCAGCTTAAACAGTTTTTCCCTTGAGCTGCTTCTTATGATTATTTTATTGCAGTGGTGAAAAAGTAACTCAAAGGGAAAATTATCTCCCTCACTCTACAAAGGGGAAACCAAGGCTCCGGGAACAAAAGGATCCTTCCTAGGACCAGACTCACATCAAGCTGGCATTCAAATCCACTTGGATGATTCCTAGCATGACTTTCTTCTGCTTTCCAGCCCTGACTACAGCCTGACTCCACCAAAGATGGAGTCTCCTTCATCTCTCCTACCGTGGGAGGCTGAGGGAGGACCTCTTTGCTCTCTTTACATTCTTGCATTTTGGGTTATTTCTCAGATGCTCTCCCTCTCTTCCTTGCTGCTACCCAGGACGTTCTGACCCAATGATGCAGCCTAGGAGCCCCTGAGGGCTGGCTTTTGCCTAAACATCCAGTCCTTTGACTTCACTGGTAGGCAGACCTTTGTCCCAGGCCTCCTCCCACCATTGGGATCCAGGTGACCTCAACACACACACACACACACACACACACACACACACACACACACACACCACACACGCACACACACGGCCCTCTATTCTTTCTCATTCTCACATTTTCTGGAGAAAAAGTCCTTGTATTCTGCTTCAGACTGAGATGTCTCCTTGGGATTGGAGCAGTTCTTCCCATTCATTTAGTGTCCAACTACGGTGTGACCCTCTGAGGCACCATGGTGGTGGTGGCATGCAACAGCATTCCCAAGTCATGGAACCATTGTCCTCATGAAAGAGAGAGAGGCCACAGATGGGGATGACTCCCAGAGCCCATGGTGGCCGAGCTCAGGACAGAGATGGGGATGACTCCCAGAGCCCATGGTGGCCGAGCTCAGGGCCAGGGAAGGGGATGACTCCCAGAGCCCATGGTGGCCGAGCTCAGGGCAGAGATGGGGATGACTCCCAGAGCCCATGGTGGCCGAGCTCAGGGCCAGGGAAGGGGATGTCATCTTCACGTTAATGAAGATGACAGTGGACAAAAGACACCTCGAACTCTACTTTTGATTTAAATTAATGGGAACTCAAGGAGAGAAAATCCTTCCAATGTTCAAGGAAAGTCGCAAGGTCGCCAGCACAGCCTTCTGAGCAGGTGCCTGCTGGGCATGATAGATCCACTCAGATGCACCTTGTATGGGTGGGCAGGTGACAGAACCACTCAGATGCACCTTGTATGAGTGGGCAGGTGACAGATCCACTCAGATGCAGCTTGTATGGTTCAGCAGGTGACAGATCCACTCAGATGCAGCTTGTATGGGTGGGCAGGTGACAGATGTACCTTGTATGGGTGGGCAGGTGACAGATCCACTCAGATGCACCTTGTGTGGGTGGGCAGGTGACAGATCCACTCAGATGCACCTTGTGTGGGTGGGCAGGTGACAGATCCACTCAGATGCACCTTGTGTGGGTGGGCAGGTGACAGATCCACTCAGATGCACCTTGTATGGGTGGGCAGGTGACAGATCCACTCAGATGCACCTTGTATAGGTCAGCAGGTGACAAGGAAATACTGAAAAACAATGCTTCGGTTACTGGGATGTCACCAGACTACCAAGCTTTGGGTTCCATGCAATGAACTCATCCCTCCCCCTTTTCCTCTGTTTTAATTTTTATTTTTCAGTCATGGGCTAGAGGAGCACAGTAGGCTAGGCTAGCCCATCAGTAAAGGAACAGTTCCAGGAGTCTTGAAGGATCTGGTGGGTGTCATCCTTGGAGTTTATACATTTGTACTGGGGACAGATTGTCAGCAAAGTAATAAGGGAGCGACATAAACAACAAGAAAAGGAATTTCTTCTAAAGGAAGTGCATGTTTCTACTAACATGTGCCTGGCTGGAGTCTGGGAGTTGGGACTCTGAGCTCTGTGGACTGAAGGAAGCCAGCCTCAGGCAGGAGGGAATGGAGGGAATGTTCCTTCACGGGGCCTTTCCTCTCCTGCACATAACTGATATGACTAAATTGTCACAGAAAACAACTGCTCACTTTTTCCCCTTATTCAGCCAGGTTCACATAGCATCCAGCACCGATCACTTGGAGTGAAGTCTTGGCCAGGAAGATAGCCATGGAGTTCTGGATTTTAAGCAGTTCTCCAAAAGGTGAAGGAATAGGAGAACAGAGAGTTATTGGGCTTGAGGGACTCTCCCGGAAGCATCCTCCCTGCCACTGGGATGCAGAGGCACCTGCTGGGAGAGGCCCAGATTGGCATCGCCCATAGAACCCGGAGGAATAAAGAAGCCAGTGAAGAGCTGCCAGGAGAATTAGCATCCTTATTAAGAGACATAAGTGTAACGAGAGCAGAGATGTCCTGAGTGGCTCATCTCAGGCTGCTCTGCGATAATGGGAACATTAAATATATACCAACGAGGACGGAGAGAAGGGAGACAGTGTGGGGCAAATGCACTTACTGGAGGCATGTGCCACGCTGCGCTCACCTGCCACACTCACCTGCCATGCTGCACTCACCTGCCACGCTGCGCTCACCTGCCACGCTCACCTGCCATGCTGCACTCACCTGCCACGCTGCGCTCACCTGCCACACTCACCTGCCATGCTGCACTCACCTGCCACGCTGCACTCACCTGCCACGCTCACCTGCCATGCTGCACTCACCTGCCACGCTCACCTGCCACGCTGCACTCACCTGCCATGCTCACCTGCCACGTTGCACTCATCTGCCACGCTCACCTGCCATGCTCACCTGCCGTGAGTTCTCAGGTTTGTTTTGAAACAAATGACAGTCTTCAGAATGGTGTATTAAACCTCATTGCAATGCTCTTAGCATTCCAATGAATCTGTAGCCTCCATGCATGGGCAAGGGCGTGCCTTCCTCTGTAGGGGAACACTGTGATGGGCCAGCATCTCTCTCCTTTTAAGGGCAGCTTTTCCACAGATAACTGAATAATACTAAGGCTGTCACTTCCATGGTACCAGCCAACTCTGAAGTTCAAAGCAAATACCAATTGCTTGTGGCATGGGTGATGTTTCCTTCCTCGGCCAGACTGTAAGTCTTTTAAGGCAGAGGCCGATCCTACACTTCCTACGGCCCTCCTCACCTTGCTGACGAGACCACTCAAGCCCTTGAGAGTGGAATGCCCTGGGGTCCCATGGCCATGCAGCCACCCAGCCATTTTTCAGTCCAATAGTGATATCTGAGAGGAAGCCAGGCAGTTCCAATTGGTAAAAAGAGTGCATGTAAGTATCTGAGGGCTGGGTATTCACAACAAGTAACTGTCTTCATTACCCCTGTGGCTTCTAAGACCACTCAAAAAAAGTCATGAAGGAGAACTGGGATTAAGAAAAATAGGGCTGGAGAGATGGCCTAGCGGTTAAGAGCACCGACCGCTCTTACAGAGGACCCGGGTTCGATCCCCAGCACCCACATGGCGGCCGAGAACCGTCTGAGACTCCAATTCCAGGAGAACTCCAGTTCCAGGGGAATCCGAGACCCTCTTCTGACTTCCGCGGCATTGCACGACACGGGTGCACAGACCTGCATGCAGACAGTACATTCATACACATACAGAAATAAATAAAATTAATAAAAAAAAATTAAAAAAAAATAGTTTTGGGTTTTTTTGTTTTTTTTTCTGTCATGCTTTAGACTTCTCCTGTGATTGCCTCCTAGAATTCATCTCGTAGGATGAAGTCATAGGCAAGCTCCGTTAGTAGCCACAGGACATCACTGCTCAGGATGTCCCTCCCCCATCCTTGTCCCTCACAACTGTGAGATCGGGGCCCTCCTTCCTCTAAAGCATGCTGACAGCACACCATGGATGCACCTTCTGGCTCTCGAGAGCCCAGCCCTGTTCTCCAGCTTCCCCCCTCCTGCCACACCTGGCTGTCTGCTGCACTGGGCCTGCTGGCTTCTTCCGGGCTGTGCCCTCCTGCAGCCCACACTCTGAGCCACTCAGTTTCAGCCATTCTAAGGTTCCTTGACCGTGCCCCATCCCACGGGGCCTTCTGGAGGCTGGACTTTGCTTTCTTGCTCAGTTGTAGCCTTCCTTCTATGTGTGAAACTCAAGTGGGGCTCAGAGAACACTGCGGAGTCAGCATAGGGAACCCCACGCTCAGAATCCCCTTCTCTCTTGCCAGCCCTCTGCTCCTGACCACTCCCTAGTGTCCCAGTTCTTTGCTTTAGGATGAGTGTGTCTGCAAGGACCTCCATAGACTGTCACCCCAGGGGAACCTAAGTTGTCACCCTCAGGCCCTCCTGGTGGATCTGAATCTTCAGGGGAATGCCACTTGGGTTCAAGCTGACACCCCCACACCCCAGCTGCATTCCTATGACACTGAAGGCATGCAGGACACAGTGCACCCCTGCCCTCAGTCACTTCCAATGGTCCAGGAAACCCGGCAAGGCTGCTCTAGTCTACTCTAACTATGAACACCCTGCATGGCTAAGTGGTCAGCCGGCCTGTCCATGGTCTAACAGCATTGGCCACAGTCCTCCCAGAGCACTGCAGCATGGAACATGGAAAGACTTAAGTCTAGGTCAGGTGTTTGTGTCTCTGGCAAGAGGAGAAACCACAGTGGTCCCCAGAGCCCAGAGGTCAGTCAGCTTCCCTCCTGCACCTCTTTCCTGTCATTCAATGACAAAAGGGCCACAATGCTGAGGTTTCCGCAGACTCTGCGTAATCCATAGAACCATGGGTTTGTCCATGAGGAACCCACAGCAAGCTGAGGCATGACAGAGTAGACCAGTGAATGACGTGCCTTGGGATTTTTTTCAATAGTTTCCTGGGGAGTCACATGATTTACTCATCTTCACCCAGAAACAGCCTAAAAATTTTAAGAGTCCTATGAAAAGCAGGTTTCTGGTTTTCTTTCCCCAAGATGGGTAGCTCCCTCCATTTCTGGACTATGTACCCTCCTAGATGAGGTTCACCTGAGAGATGCCTCAGGAGTCCATCCTGCAATGTCTCAAAACCACAGTTCGGAACTCCAGAGAGTGCCAGGCAAAACCATCTAACATATCCTCAACTCTATAGGCCAAAATGGTAGCATAGAAATTAACACTCAGTTTACTATCTAGCACTACATGAATGTTTAGCCAGGGCTGGAGAGATGGCCTAGCGGTTAAGAGCGCGACCGCTCTTACAGAGGACCCGGGTTCGATCCCCAGCACCCACATGGCGGCCGAGAACCGTCTGATACTCCAATTCCAGAAGAACTCCAGTTCCAGGGGAATCCGAGACCCTCTTCTGACCTCCGCGGCATTGCACCACACGGGTGCACAAACTCGCATGCAGACAGTACATTCATACACATACAGAAATAAAATTAATAAAAAAAAAATAAAATAAATGTTTAGCCAGGAAGGAAATCATTTTCACAATGTAAGATGGAAACTCACAGACACTTTCACCAGGACTTCTCCCATCTCCCCAAGGGGACTTTTCCAACTCTGAAGCAACTCCCACTGCAAAAAGGGTATATCTGGGAATCGCAGAAAATGGGAAATCAAGATACAAATAGAAGGAAGGAAGCTATATTAGGCAAAGATTGAGGCACTGGGCTGTTATTTTTTGCACACCATCTGTGTCCCAGGCTCTGAGGTGGGGCTGTGGATGTACAAGTCAATGAAGACTTACACAGACCTTTGATCTATTTGTTCTGCACTCTATAAAAGATAAAGCTGGGGTTCAATGAGATTAAATAGGGTTGGCTCTGCCTCTCAGGGCCCTGACAGGGACCCCCCACTGCTCCCCCCTACAGGGGAAGCTGCAACTGAGAGGATTTGGAAAGTGATCACATTGGAGCCACAGAAATGTGCCTTGTCTGCTGTTCTCTGGATGGCAGAGCTGAGGTTCTAGCCCTGGGCAATCCGTTGCACCATTGAACCTTTGAGGCCAAAGTCCTGAGCCGAGCAAGTGACAGAGTGGCTTGTACATAGCTTCTTGTCTTTCGTCACTTTCAGACACACATACTCTTTAATCAGAAAAGACAGCATTCCTGTCCAATGAGAGCTTGCCAGAATGAAAGTAAAAGATAGATAGAGGCCATCTGGCAAGCGTCCCGTGGAGGTGACAGCGCCTGCATAGCTCTGCACACAGATCACTCCGGCAAGTCATCGTGACTCACTCTCAGTCACTGCACAGAACACAGGCAATGCCTGTGGCCTAAGCAGTCCTGTCCCCCCAGGAGGCCCAGGCCCCCAAGAAGCCTGCTCTATCAAAACCACACTGATTTTGCAACCAACCCAAGGAAATGCCCTCCAAAGTTCAAGCTTCAGTGATTGTAGTCCCTCGGGGAAAACTCCCACGTGAAGTGAAGTGCATAGGAAACGCTGTGCAGAGCAGTCCATTTAAGACAGTGTTTTAAAAGGCCCGGCGTGGTGCGTAAACTTGGGATCCCAGAGCAAGGAGGCTCAGAGAAGCTCAGTGACCAGCAGCCTAGCCTACTTGCAAGTTCTAAGCAAGCAGAAACCCTTTCTCAAAAACCCAAGGTGAAACCGCATACCCAAGGAACAACATCCAAAGTTGGCACCTGGTTTCCACATGTACACACACATGTGTACCTGCACACACATGTACACCAGCATACATGAGCATCTACACACCAAAATATAAAAAGTAAAATAAAAGATAAGAGGGGTGTGTGTGTGTGTGTATGTGTGTGTGCGTGTGTGTGTGTGTGTGTGTGTGTGTGTGTGTGGTTTGAATGAGAATGTCCCCCACAGGCTACAAGTAATTTGGACATTGTGTCCCCAGTTGGTGGCACTGTTTTTGGGAGATCTTAGAAGGTGCTGGAGGAAGCATGTGGGGTGGGGGTGGGGAGGGAGGCTTAGAGAGTTCTTGAGCTTTGTCACTCCTAGTAATCTCTAGTCCTTCTCTGTTTCCTGTGCCTGCTTGAAGATGGGAGCCTCTGCTTTCTGCTCCTGCTGAGGTACCTCCACCCACCACGCCTCCCCACCATGATGGACTCTAATTCCCCTAGGACCATAGGTTCAAAAAAACTCTTCTTTTTATAAGTTCCCTTGGTCACCGAGTTTTATCACAGCAACAGAAAAATGATGAATTCAGTGTATAGGTTGTATGTGTAGTACATCTGCCTCTGAGTGTGCTCTGAATCCAGAGGAAGACACCAGGTGTCCTGCTCCATCAGTCTCCACCTTATTCTTTTGTGACAGGGTGTCTCACTGAACCTGGAGCTAGGCTAGGCTGGTGGCTAGCAGCCCCAGCAATCTTCTATTCTGCCCCCCCCCCAGCTCTGGGGTTACAGGCTGTGTGAGGAGACCACATCTGTCTTTTTACAGAGATTTAAATTCAGGTCCTCATACTTGTGAGTGAGCTGTCTTACCTACTGACCCATCTCCTCAGCACAAGATAGTTCTCTGACACTATGTCCCATGCTGTTGAGGTCAAACCCAACTGATTTAAACACAGCCTATAGGCAAGATTATAATGTGAAATCTTATTAACCTACGCTCTGTTCATACAGAAGGTGTGTATGTGTGTATATACATAACTTGGGGAGAGCTAGACTGGCGTTTCCCTTGGACTACCTTTGAACACGGGATTGCTAAGCATGTGATTAATATTGCATGGAAAACACTCAATTTAATTGCTCACATTCAGTCTTTCTTATTTATTAATTAAATAGTTGCCTAGAGACAGCTATCTCTTACTGCTTTGTTTCTCTAGCATCAGAATGCTATATATTCTCTAAAGCAATATAAAGTTTAATTTCTTGATACATTTTTGAATGTATATTGTTTTTCCCTTGCTATTTTCAAAGTCTAAAGATTTCAAAGGAAAACAAAAAGAGAGAAAAGCAAAGATAGAAGGGGTGAAGGGGGGACACTGATCCCAGCCAGGAGGGTGGCAGACACTGATCGTGATCTACCAGCAAGCAGGGTAGAGGCACGTGTTCTGGCTCTAACCATAAGAGCTGATGGTAAGACTCAAGAGAAAGGCTCAGGAGCTCCGAGGGGCACGTGCAGATACAACTCTGTTTGTTCTAGACTGCCAGAAAAACCCACTGAGCTCCCACCAACTGCTCAGAGCTCCTCTCCAAGCTGTTGATTGGATGACATGTTTCCTAACCTTTTAACAAACAGGAGGAAGAACCACACTGCTTGACCACAAGACTACATTTCAAGAGAAACGTATGGAGCCTCAGCAAACAGCACTAATCACCCTGATCTGACAAGGCTGGGTGACTCGGTAAAGCTCTCTCCTACCGTAGACACTTCCAGGTGCCGAGGAAAGTGGCAGACAAAGCACATTTATGGTCCAGTGTTGCCACTTGCCAAATCCCTGATGTCTGCAGCGCCCCCTGCAGGGGAAGCAGTGCAAGGCACCTGCCAGGGCCCCTCAGAGGCAGCTCTTCAAGGAAAGGGAAACCATCTGGAACCAGCCTCCCAAACCTTTGGACATGGGTCCCCCCAACGCCCTTCTGGAGTGGAGCTCCCCACAGACATCAGCGCCCTCTTTGTCAGCCAGTCAGTTCCTTTCTCCTTTCTCACCCGACCAGTGTCCAAGAGCTTTCAGCCCCATGATGGCACCCTGACACAGACTCTTGTCAGGGAAACTGTGCCCCCCAAATCCATATGGAGGTGCCGTATTCCCCCAGCACCTCAAAGGTGACCTTATTTGGAACAAATAGGGTCAGAAAGGAAGTCATTAAGGTCACATGGGTGATTTAGGCCAGCCCTAATCTAATGTGACTGCTATATGGGAAAACAGAAAAGCCATCCCAGAGGGGGGGACCGTCCTGTGAGGACACCACAAAAGGTGCCCACCCACAAGCCAAGCAGAGAGACCTCCATGGAAACCAGCCCTGGCCACAGCCAGATCTCAGACGTCCAGCCTCCACAACTGTGAGAAAAATCTGCTTCCGCTGAGTAAGCCACTTAGACTACAGTGCTCACCGTGGGAGACCTCACGCGTATGGTCTCCCGGCAAATGTCTCAGACTCAGTTTCCAACTTCCTAGAAAGGTCTGACAGCTCAACTCCTTCCCCAAAGCTCAGTCTCAGGGTGCAGTCTGATCCTACAGCCGTCATGACTGATGTCCTGTGAATGAGGGTTAAGGGGTGGGGGCCATGTGCAAGGTGTAAGTCCCCCTGCAGATGGACATAGGTAGAGGCACCAGGCTGACATCACTCTAGTGGAGCCATTTCCTTTGCACTAACATATTTCTCCTGAAGGGAGGCTCCTTGGGACTAAGAAGTAAACAAAACTACCAAGTTCCTGAAACTTACAAGATTCAGTTTCTTCGAGAAGAGACTCTCCACCTGTTGAGCTCCCTGCAGGTGGTACAGAGAACTCTGGGGGTGCCCCTCGAGTCATGACCATGCTGGCCTGAGCTTTTTAGTGTTACAACTGCCCTTAGTTACTCATGCCTCTGTGAAGAACCCCCACATATACTCCTGTAAATAAAACCCAGTAACCTCATTGGTTCACTAAGCCAACCTGCCTTTGATCTGTTGTCAGTGTCTTATTATATGAATAGTCAGGGCTTCCTAAGAAAAGTTGCACACAAATTTCTAACACAGTAAGGATCCACCATCCCTGAAACCAGTTGCCTGCTCTCCAGAGAAGGCAGGAAGGGTCCCATGGATACCTGCATACAACGGCCAAGCAGTTTCTGCCAGATGGAACTTCAAGTGCTCCCTCTGCTTTTAAAGAAAGCACAAGGGTGACTGTCAGGGACTGGAAAAAGGAAAACAATCACTGCTTATTAGAAAGAGATGGTTTGGGGGCTAGCGGTTAAGAGCACCGACTGCTCTTGCAGAGGACCCGGGTTCGATCCCCAGCACCTACATGGCGGCTAATAACCGTCTTAGCCAAGTTACAGACGGTTCTCCAGGAGAACTCCAGTTCCAGGGGAATCCGAGACCCTCTTCTGACCTCCGCAGCATTGCGCGACATGGGTGCACAAACCTACATGCAGACAGTACACTCATACACATACAAAAATAAATAAAAATAAAAAATAAAAAAATTTTAAAATACACGCTTTATATTAAAAAAAAAAAAGAAAGAGATGGTTTGGGAGATGGGAAAGTTGGTGTTAGATGATGGTGATGGTTGAAAGGTGTCAGTGTTCTTAATGCCCATGAGAATCAAGCTTAAGTGCCTTCTGTTAAATGATGAGCTACAAAATAATTACTACCTAGGTTCCAGTAAATCAAGAGACACTGCAGGGTGTCGCCTGTGAGACCCTGAGATGGGCCAGAGTGTCTACAAGCGTCCCCACACCACGTGGTGGTGAATGCCCCCATCATCCTGGGCCAGAGTCCTGTAGTCAGAGCCAGTTAGTAGCAAGGCTGGAAAGTGTGCAATAGCACGGCCCATAGTTCACACACCCCTTGAGCTCAAGACACCAGGAATACAATTTCTACTTATCTGGAACTTACATATTTCTCATTAACAGCCTTCTAAACCACTTTTCTGGGCGCCTATGAGGCTTATCCCCATTGGGCAATTTAAATGGGATAGTGAGAGTGACACTGCTGCCCAGCGCATAATTCATCTGGAGTCAGAGATAAAATACCCCAGCTGTCTCCTGCACACCCTTAGGAAGGAGAAGCGGGCAAGGTTGTCAGATGTGTGCTGTGAGCAGATACTCAGAAATAAAAAGAGGAAAACACCATGGCCTTGAGGGGAGAAGAAAGGATGAGATGACGTTTGGACAGACGTGGGGGCATCTGGAGATGGAGGGAGTTCAGGTCCCAGTGCTCAAGGTCACACTTGAGAGACCTCCTGCATGACCAAGATGGTTATAACTCAGAAGGCTGGAGTGGAGCCCACCAGGGAAGCAAGGAAGAGCTGTGCCCTGCCCTCAGGGCACAGCTCAAACAGGAAGCACGCGTGCAAGAATGGGCAGCTTTTAACTTGAAGTCATTGGCCGGGTGTGGTGGCGTAGGCCTTTAATCCCAGCACTTGGGAGGCAGAGGCAGGCAGATCTCTGTGAGTTCAAGGCCAGCCTGGTCTACAGAGCGAGCTTCAGGCCAGCTGGGACTAAAAGGGAGACCCTGTCTCAAAAAGACCAAAAAAACAAAACAAAACAAAAAACAAGAATTCTTTCTTCTTCAAATCAGAAGAAAGAATTCTTCACCGTATGTCATGCTCTTGTGTAAATGTGAATTTATGCACATTGTGTGCAAATAAATTCTGTACCTACTTTCCACAAATATATGTACACAGATATTTGTACAGTCTGATTGGGTTTATCCATTTCCAGAAGTTGTTGCTGCTCTGTCTTATTTTGAGAATTACTCACTCACAATGGGAGAGACGGCGCTCCTCCTGGCTGGCCCTGGGAGCTGCAATTCCCTGGCACCTTCCAGACAGGTGGAAGGGAGTGTCGGGCTTACAGATGGTGTGATCCATGCAGGCCAGCATCTTCTAACGTGACAAGACAGAGTGGAGGAGGGCTCTCAAACTCACAGGTGGCCCCTGATTTACAGCCTTCGTGAGGGCATTTCAGAGCCACCCCGGCAGGACACCAGTTGGGGGCTTTCCTGTCCCATCTGTTTTCTTCTAGGCCTCTGAGCTGCACCTGATACAGCCACAAGGCCTGATGGACGAGCCAGTCTGAGATCCCAGGGGGGTCAGGATTGGAAATACCCCCAGGGCTTTCATCTGGGGGTGCAAAACCCTACAGTGAGGAGCCACAGGGAGTGTGTGAGTGCCAAGTCAGGAGGCTGGGAAACTGCTCGTGCTCCTGGGAGAGAGAGAGAGAGAGAGAGAGAGAGAGAGAGAGAGAGAGAGAGAGCTGCTGGTCCCTGCCACAGCCCCTCTGCAGGTGGGTATTAAGGACTGTCTCTACCCTGGCTATCTCAGTATCCTTAACAAGAGAGTTTAGATTTCTTCAAAACTAAGTGGGGGATTTAAACTAATGACACAGCAGTACATAGTGTTTCCCACATTTGGGAAAAAGTAGCAAAATTTACGTTAAATTAACAATACGCACTTAAAGAAAGGTTTGAAGTGTTCTACTCAAGGCTGGGGAGATAGCTCAGTAAGTATCTTGCCATGCGCGCCTGAGGTACCAGGTTCAAGTCCCTAGCACCCAGGTAAAATGTTGGCTGTGGCAGCTTGCATTTGTAACCTCAACACTGGGAGTCAGGTCGGGGGAGCAGAGACAAGGAGATCCTAAGTGTTTTACAAATCAGTAAGCTCCAAGTTTCATAAGCAATATTCTCAAAAATAAATAATAAATAAATAAGGTGGAGCACCATTAAGGTAGAAACCAGCACTGACCTCTGTCTTCCACATGCATGTACACACACACATATACTGTAAGTATTCTGTCGGCTAACCTATAAGCTCTATCTTTAGGAATTTATCCTAATAAAAAGCCAGGGACCCATATTAAACATCTGCAGAGATACCATTATAATCAAACCACTGCAAAATTCAAAACAACTTCAGAAATAAAATATTAGGATGGCCGTAAAAATCAAATCCTTCAGAAATGTTTAAAGGTGTGGGAAACAGTTCATGATATTAAAAGCTTAAGACTATAAAACTGCTTACACATTGTGACTCTAATTTTATGTAAATATGCAACATTCTGCCCAAGATACATTCACCACCAGGGAACTCACTAAAAGGAAATGTAGAAAAATGCGTCTGGTCTCTCTGGACCAGGGTTACCGGCTTGAGGGTCTTTCATTTCTGTTTTTCCCTTGTCTGGCTTTCTCACTGTGGGCTTGCTATCACTTTAATAATGGAGATGCCATGGAGTGTGCCGTGGTTGAATTATGAAATGACCTAACAGGCTCATGTGCTGGGGTCTTGTCCCCAGCCTGTGTCCCTATTCGACGAGGTGCTAGGGACTGCAGTTGTGGGGCCAGCTGAGGAAGTAGGTCCCGGGGGGCTGAATTTTGACTCTGGCTCCTTCCTGCGGCTTCTGTCTGTCAGATGGCCACCAAGAGAGCAGCTCTTCCTCTTCAGGCCCTAGTGCCATGAGTTCTCCCTGCAGAAACACAGAACCAGCCTCTCACTGCCCTGAAACCTCTGGGCCTGGGAGGCGGTATTAGTCACTTTCCTGTTGCTGTGATAAACCACCATGACCAAGGGAACTTATAAAAAGAAGAGTTTGTCTGAGCTTACTATTGACGGTTCCAAGGAATCAGAGTTCATTGTGGCGGGAGGCATGGTGGCCGGGGCTGGAGCAGAAAGCCAAGGGTCACATCTCGCAATGAGCACAGGAAGTCAAGAGAGAGAGACTGGAGACCGCAAGGCTTGTTAAACTCTCTAAGCCTGCCCCCAATGACGTACTTCCTTCAGCACAGCCATACCTTCTAAGACCTCCAAGAATAGTGCCACCAACTGAGGACAAAATATCTGAACACTTAAAGCCTATGGGGGACACTCTCATTCAAACCACCACAGAGGCATAGCCAATCATCCCTCCCCTAAGGGGTCTTATGTAGGTTATCTAAGGCATAGTGACTTAAAAGCTGCCATATGGGGAGCACGAGACACAGCTGATAAAGCAATGTTCCTGACGGTCAGTGCTATGTATGTATGGCCTATTGAATGACTATGTAATGACTAACAGAGCTCCCACTGGGAACCTTTGAGGTCATAACATGCCTTTTAAACTCGCTAACATCATGTGTGTCTAGCTCACAAGGTTCTTAGTAGACACTGATCACAGGGAAGTACTCCTCTCTGGTGTCCTCCTCAAGCACACAGACATGAGTCTGCACCCCCTTTCTGAAACAGGTCAGAAGGAGGACACCACAGGAGCTTGCTTTCTGTGCCCCCCCCTCATGCTCCAGCTTGCAAAGGAAGCTCCCCAGGCCTGAGCCAACTTCCTAGGGAGAGACAGAGAACTCCATGGGAGCAAAGTGTAGAAAGACATCCACAGCCCCAAGGCAGCTAGTTCCCCATGAGGCGTCCTCTGACGACTTACAGTGGGATGCCTACCTCCACCCGTCTCGCCACAGCTCCCCAGAAACAGCAGCACTTAAGCTAGGCTTCTGGCTCCACCTGACTTTCCCCTCCTCTTAAGATAAATGGCCAAAATGCCGAAGTGGTATCTAGTCCACCAATCTAGCCGGGGTGGCACAGGAGCCTGGTCTGTGGGCCTGGCTGGCCATGGCTCGAAGGCAGCAAGCTCCTTGTGATCACCACATCCAAACTGCCTTTTCCAACCCTGGTTCCTATTACCAGAGTCTTCAGTCTGACTAGGTCATGTCAAAACCACACAGAGGGAAAAGAATGGACTCTAGGAACCATGCAGTACAGTGGACCCTGAATATCTAACATTCTCCATCTTATGCAACACATAAAACCTATTACATTATTATATAACTATAGAAATGCATTTTTAATTTAAATATCTAGCATTATATCACACATTTATTAAATTATTTGCTTACTTATATATGAGCATTTTTCATCTATGTACTCCCAAAAATATGGGAAGTGATAGTATACACAGAATACAGCAAGCATTAACAAAAAACAGTTTTTTTTAACTAAATGATCATGAAGTACACCCAGACATCTTTTGTGGATTATGAAGAAAGAAATCTGGGCCCCGTGGGCTTCTGAGACATCCGATTGCTGCTAAAAACAAAACAAAACAAAACAAATAGCCTTTTTAGTGAATTAAGTGTAAACGAATGAGAACCTTATGGATCATGCTCTCCCTGAAACAAAGGATGTAACATTTAGAAGAAAAGGTGTTTGGCAAGCTCATCTTGGTTTGTTGCAACTAAGCATTTGAAAAATAGTTTGATTAATTTTGCCAACTGAAAACACTGCCAATTTTCTAGTGTCCCTAAGTACTTACTAGCATTTTCACAGATTGAATTTCCTATCCATATTTCTAACCGCTCTTGGCCACTCTGCCGATAATTATTTGGAGTGCTTTATAAGCACACTGTGGCACTCCTCATTCTCCAAGAATCAATCCAATGTCAAGCTAACTTTTTCACAGCTCTACACTGCACAAAATTCTTTCAGGCATATTTCATAGTCATGGTGTTATCCTGAGGCTCTACAGTTCTGCCTTCTTTGCATGTGCAGACTAATACTTAGAGCACTTCATCAGGAGAGGACTTCATCAAAGCCACACAGCCAGAAAAATACAAAACATGGCTTAAAATCCAGGTCTCCTGGCCCTGAACCCAAATCACACTGCAGGTATAAGGGGATGCTAAGTTCTAGGCATTTCTCAGAGAAGAGCTAAAAACCAGGGCCCCACTGCAAGGCACCTGCTAGAAGAAATCAGAACAGACCGGAAGTTCAGGACAGAGGGTGTTGGTCTCCAAGAACTGAATTAGCCTGGCTCTGTAGGTTCGTGTCCCTCTCCTACCTTGTCTCTACACATCTCTCCCTTCTAAAAACACTTTTCTCTATTTGAGTACTAAATATACAAATAGATGATTCATCATTCTAAAATTAACATAAATAGGAATGCTTCAAGTATGAGAAGACGCATGTGAAGAAACCAACCAAAACGGCAGCTGCACACTGAGCAAATGGTGTTGTCAACAAATACATATCTGTCCGACTTTGACCTGGCAGACACTCTAGATTGCACAAGTTGAGGAAGTGATTAGTCCGTCTTCCCCACCACCTCCCAATTTAGTGTTCAGGAATTTCATTAGAGCTCTGATGATACCCCACTTCCTGAGTATTAATAAAGATGGCTAATAAAACTGAATTTAACAGTAATTTCTGTGTCAAACACCCTATGTTCTGCCCCTGGATATGGCCCTGTCCTCTCTCTGCACCATGCTACAACACAAGACTCTGATATCATCTTACCATTTCTTTTAGATCACCAGAACAATCCACCCCGTGACTTCCCACTGGAGCTGTGATGTGTTGGGAGCATCTAAAGCACTTCAGCTACGAATCCCTTAGCCAGAGGCACTGAGGAGCCACGTGGAAATGACTGACAGCTGGCCCATCACTGGAGCAGAGGGACAGTTGGCGGTGTCTCCCCAGAAGTCTTAACACTGCGTTTCTCATCTCCAAGAATTTCTGCCTGGGTCTGACAAAGTACGAGTGTAAATGGAAAAATCCTAAAGACAGGGGGACCCAATAAAAATTATTTCGAACCCATCCTTATAGCCAAGACATAAAATGAATAAAAATGAATTAATGAACAACTCACAGAGAAGTACATTATCCTTTGTTAATAATTTGCAGCCTGTTTCACTTAAGAAGCAATGAAGGAGCCTTAGCCATGTGTTAGGTACTAGACCAAGAGGATCAAAGAGCTGTTCTGGTGTAGTTCTGTTGCTATGATAAAAATAACCTGACATGGGGCTGGAGAGATGGCTCAGCGGTTAAAAGCACCAACTGCTCTTACAGAGGACCCAGGTTCGATTCCCAGCACCCACATGGCGGCCAAGAACAGCCTTTAACTCCAGTTCCAGGGGAATCTGACGCCCTCTTCTGACCTCTGAGGCTTTGCAAGACATAGGTGCACCAACCTACATGCAGAGAGTATACTCATACACATAAAAAAAAATAATAACCTGACACAAAGAAACTTAGGGAAGAAAGGATTTATTCGACTTAAAATTCCAAGGGACATCCCTTTGGGTAAGTCAAGGCAGGAACTTAAAGCACCCCCCAGTCAAGAGCAGAGAGAGAACAACATACGTGGATCCTTGCTGGCTTTCACCCAGCTTTGCCCCTTATACAGTTCGGGACCCCCTGCCTAAGGAATGGTGCTGTCCACAATGGGCTGTGTCATCCTACATCAATCAACAACGAGGCACCACAGGCTAGTGTGATTGAGGTCATGGCTCATAAAACTCTCTCCCCAGTCTAGGCTGTGCCAAAGCTGACAGTTAAAACCAACCAGCACAAGAGCTTTGCCATCAGAGAGCTCGTACAGAGTACCTGGGAAGTAAGAAGCAAGCCTACACTCGGCCATCAGGACACAGGGATGGGTTCCCCCAGGCTGCAGCTCACAAGCACTGCTACATCTCAAGGCTGGGGGTGCCACACTAGACCCTTCCCGATGGCCTGCTCTGACCCAGAAAAATGAAGAACATGGATTAAAATCCAGGTCTCCTGACATCAAATCTAAACCATACCACAGGTATAAAGGGAATGCTAAATTCCAAACCTTTCATGGTGCAAAGTGAGAGATCAGAACAAACCCTAGAAAGTCAGGACAGGCAGCTCCGGTCTCCAAGAATGAAATTAACTGGCCTGCATGAAGCAGCTGCCCTTGACTCGACTCCATTCTCACTGAACCCTGAGCCCAAGGTCACTCTCAGGTCTCCCTCTTTCCTCTCCAGCTAAACCTGGTCCGTAGCCCTCTGGAGTAGTGATTGCTGTCCCCACACCTCAATGTATCACTTACCCTCCATCCTCAGTCAGCTCTGCCATCAACATTTTGGAAGTTCATATGTTCAGACAAATTAGGCAATCAGTGCATCCATCAGGAGACCTTGCACTTATCCAAACAGCAGTGACGGAGAGGGGGCTAGTTCCCTCCACTGCTCTAGGTTTGAAATGCCAAGCTCTTCAGTCACATGTCACCAGCAGACCCCCAGCAGTTCCCAGAGAGCTCTTACCTGAGGAAACTCACTGAAATATAGATAAACCCATCAAAATGAAAACCCACGTGTCCATCCGCTCCTGCCTCAAGCAGTCTTGTCTAACGTGTCGTTGCCACAGCCCTGAACAAATCAGAGGACATTATTTTCAAAGTAGTGAAAGCCTAGTAAAATTCACAGGGAGGCAGAGGGTCCTGTCCACCTTTCTAGGGGCCAGAGCCTCTTCACACAAAGGTGCCTACACTGAGGCCATCTTTCTTTTTTTTTTTTAACCTAATAATCTAATAACAAATTACACATACAATATCTCTACATGAGTCCATGTGCATAGCTGAAGGCTACATAACAAGAAACAGTGCCAGACAGGAGAAACCTTCCTATGAGTTGTTGACTAGGGTAGTCCAAGAGACTCCAAAAATTATACAAGCTATTGCCACAGCTCTTGATTGCCTCTCAGAACTTGAAGGCAAGACTCTATTTTGATGAAGACAGGACATACTTCAGAGACCCAATTTGGAGCAATGGAGCTGGAACTGACCTGGTAGCCACTTCCCCTAGATTACAATAAATCTTTTATAAGCTTCTTATAGATAGAACCTCCAGTGTTGTGAGAGAACAAGCTTATGTAGTTTAAGTCATCTAACCAGACTGTGGCACTTTGCTATGGCAGCCTTAGCAAATGCATAACTAACTTAAGCCTTGAGTCTAGAACTCAGTAGTCCTCAGGATGATGTCATCTGAACTAGGTATATCGTCAATGATTGTATTTTCACGTGAGGACACATAGCAAGTTTCTGGAGGTTAGAACATCAGCATATTATTGTGTGTGACACTTGTCAAGACATAAAAAATTCTTTGAGCTATAATGAAAGAGAAAAGGAAATTCAAGCTATTACCTTCTTTTTAGTCATCAGTGAGTAATTATATTTTGTTTTGAAGATGCTAGTAGGCTGAACGAAATGGAATTAGGGTCTCTATGTCTATCTATCTACCTATCATTTATCTATCTATCAATCTATCATTTCTATTATCTAGTCTATCTCTTTTTAAATTTATTTATTTATATTTTTTTATCAAATCTAGACCCGTGTTCCCCCCATTCCCCCACCCCACCAGAGCTCATGCATTCTGCCAAACATGCTTTTCATCTCTTTCTCAGTCTTTTTCAATATTCTCCATGTGGAAGTTGACTGTTTTGAGCAGAAGTTCACTGTTTCAGTCAGTTCTTTGATGCAGTCCTTTCTGTTGTTGTTGTTGTTGTTTCCAACATGCATCACTCCCAACTGCTTTGGACAAAAGCTCAAGGGGCCGTGCACAAGAAATACTTACAACTAGGTAATTGGCACTAGCATCCACAGATGAGGGATACCATTCGTCCTTTGTTTTTCTGGGACTGTGTTACTTCACTCAGCATCATGTCCCCTAGCTCCAGCCATTTTCCTGCAAAGCTCATGATGTTGTCTTTCTTTACTGCTGCATAGAACTCCATTGTGTAGATGTACCACATTTTCTCTATCTATTCATCAGTTGAGGGGTATTTGGGTTGGTTCCAGCTCTTTGCTATTGTGAAGAGAGCTGAAATAAACATGGCCATGCATGTATCTCTGAGGTGGGGTGAGTCTTGTGGGTACATGCCCAGGAGTGGTATGGCAAGTTCATTCCAAGTCTTCCAAGGGTTCTCCACACTGCTTTCCATAGTGGCTGTACAAGTTTACATTCCCACCAACAGTGGATGAGTGTTCCCCTTTCCCCACAACATCTCCAGCACTTGGTATCATTTGTTTTCTTGATCCTAGCCAGTCTTATTGGAGTAAGATGATATCTTAAAGTGGTTTTGATTTGCATTTCCTTAATGATTAGTGATGTTGAACACTTCTTAAGGTGTTTCTCAGCCATCTCTAATTCCTCACTTGTGAAGTCTCTGTTCAGTTCTTTACTCCATCTATCGAGTGGGTCATTTGCTTTCTTTCTTCTTTGTTTATCGAGTAGTTTATATATTCTGGAAATCAATACTTTGTCAGATGTTTCTTCAGTGAAGGTTTCCTCCCACTCTGTGGGATTTCTCTTCACTTCCTTGATTGTTTCTTTTGATGTACAGAAGCTTTTGAGTTTAATGAGGTCCCATTTGTCAATTGTCAACCTTAATTCTTGCACAGCTGCTGTCTGATTTAGGAAGTCTTTTCCTATGCCTATGTCTTGTAGTCTGCTGAGAGGCCATCTTTCATGTGGCGTTTTCTGTCAGCCTTGACTCCGTACTCCCTCACACACCTTAATAGCAACCAGGGGTGAATAGTTCATAATGAGGGCAGAGCTCCATTGAATCCTCCATTGAAATAGGCCTCAGTCTACCTTCCTGGAATAAGTACAAAAGGTTTTTAAAAAGTAAAGAACATTTCCAATCTAAGATATTTTTAAAATATTTTTTATTTTATGTGTATGAGTGTATCGCCTGCATGTATGTAAGTGCAGTGCACTCGTGCAGTAGAATGCCTACAGAGGGCAGAAGAGAGCATCAGATACCCTGGAACTGGAGTTACAGACAGTTGTTAGTTGCCATGTGGGTGCTGGGAATCGAACTCAGGACCTCTGCAAGAACAACCAGTGCTCTTATCCACTGAGCCATCTCTCCAGCACCCTCCAATCTAGGCTATCTTAAAACTTTGATGTTTCAATAAACATTTGTGTTTTCCCAGTTTCCACAGAGGTAGAAATCAGAGCAGCTGACAAACATGCACACACATGTGGAAGAGAGAGAGAGAGAGAGAGAGAGACCCACTCTGAGCCAGTTAACCATAGCATTCAGAATGCCTTTCCAGAAGAACAATGTTCAAATCAAGGATCTCGTCCATAGAAGGCATGTTTACCACAAAAGTTTGTTTTTAAATTGAAAACATTCAGGGAGTTTCAGGAACCATAACATGCAAAGAAGGAACGTTAGTGTTTGTGAGACTGAGGACACAAATTAGTATTTATTCAAGGGCTTATGTAAGGATTCCTTGCTGAAAATTCATAAACATAAGGAACTTTCTCTGAACTAGAAAAAAAAAAATGTTAATACAAAGCTCACCCGGTTCTCGCTGTGGAAGCTGAACTAGAGACACTTAACACACAGCACTACAACGCCTCTGGGCAGGCGCAGAGGTGCTGAGTTATTTTGAACTGGATGGAGGATCTCTTACTGGCAAGGGGCCCCGGCTCAGTATCAGCTCCCCTGTGCAGTGTGCACTTCTGGCTTGAGTCCGTAAGCTGTGGGAGGTCCTTGCTAACCCGAAGCACTTGGGCCAAAGCACTCTCTTCTTTGGTAGTGGAAGCTCAATGGGAACTGGGAAATGACCTCCTGTCCCACAGAGCTTAAGGTGTGTACCAAGTTTTAAATTTCACTTGTGTGTGAAATCAGTTCTCCAATTCAGCCAGCAAGGATACATTAACTATTTTTTTTTAATCTTAATGGAGTATGACAAAATCCTAAAACACAATGCTGTGACAGTAACGTTGGACTAGCAGCCTTCTCAGGGGCCCTGGTTAAATAATCCTGAAGTGCAAGTGCATTCGCAGAGCTCAGCTAGTCCCAGGTCCTCAGATCACTGCACATTATTTTACATAAGGGGGGCTTACATTATTTTACATAAATCCCATTCATTTTCCAGCCTAGAGGACCACGCAGTAGGGGTTCTCTCTGGACCCTGCATGCATTTCCCAGGGCACTCCTAGGAGAGCACTTTGCATTGGGTTCTGATGCAGTTATTCAGGGCCTGTAGGTCTGTAAGAACCCTCCCCTCCCCCAACCAGGTCGTTTCCATGGATAACTTTCCATAAGTGTGCACACAGGCGCCCTATAGGTTCTATGACATATCAAAGTCTGGGGCTGAGAGGGATCTCTGTTGGACGCTTCCAGACCATACACCCTTCCTCGAAGTCCCACCACCAAGAACTTCCTGCCACACTGGCTGAGAGTGGAGGATGTGTTATGGTTAACATTAACTGTCAACTCTGTAGAAACCAGAGTCACCTGGTAGCAAACCTCCAGGCATCTGTGAGGGACTGCCTGGATTACTGTGCACCTGCCTCTGAGAATGTCTAGGAGGGGTTGTCTTGATTATGCTAATCCACGTACAAGTCCTATCTTAATTGTGCGTGGGACCATTTTTGGCCAGGGATCCTGAACTGTTTAAATGGAGAAAGGGAATTGTGCTGCACTTTGCATTCATTGTTGTCTGTCCTAACTGAGGATGTGATGTTTCAAAGCCCTGCTTCCTTGACTTCCCAGACATGATGGGAAGTTCCTTGGGACTGTGAGCTGGAATGCACCCTCTTGCCCTTATGTTGCTTCTGTCAGAGGATTTTATCACAGCAACAAGAAATGAAACAAAAACAAAATGTATTCTGCTTCTGAAGATGGACAACCAAATTAGGAGGCCAAGCAGAAAGTCTTCTCCCCACATTCCCAGGCAACCAAGCACACCCCTTGTTAAGAGGATGTGCTAGTATGTCCTTCTACAGGTTAGGAAACTAGGTGAAGGGAGGATGGGAACCTCCCCACGTGACACAGAGGGTGGAGCAGCTGGGAGAGGAGCAGGTCCCCCAACTGCCACAGGATGCTCCACACAGCACCAGCTTGGCAGACCCCCATCCTCCCTTGCTGTGCTCACAGCATTTCTAGTCAGGGATGCCTTTGGATAAATGGCTCAACTTTAAGGGTGACACACAAGTCGAGGTGTCACTGGTCCTTGTTATCAGGGCCCTTTGTTATTTTGTACAGAAAGTATCCTGTGATCCACCTTACTGTCCACTCTCTGGGTATCAGACACGACTGTGTGGCCTGGCTTGGCTAGCAGAGTGTAAGCAAAGGCCACAAGTGACAACTTGCCCATGGCAGGCCATCTCCCATTCTGACACAGGACTTGCACAAGGAGAGCTATGAAGGGCAGAAGTCAGGTTGGCAAGGTGGTTCAGTGGGTAAAGGCACTTGCTGCCAAGCCTGAGGACCTGTGTTTGATTAACAGGTCCACATGGTTGAAAGAGAGAAGAGCCAAGTGGTCCTCTGCTCTCCACATGCTACACTCAAATATATAAATAAATAAATAAATAAATAAATAAATAAATAAATAAATAGTAAGATAAGAACATTTTTTAAAAAAGGACAGAAGCTCAGCCACCCAGCTCAGCACCTAAATATGTCAGGAGTGGGATACAACCCACTGTGCAGGCTGTCTACACAGACACCAAAAGTACACAAGTACTTACATGTTTCCCGATCTGAGACCCTGCTCTTAAATCTTCATCTAAATGAGATCTTTTATGTCAGCTCTGAGCTGGTAAAAAATCAGGTAGAAGATTATTTTTCTTCCATGCTTTAAAGCATGAAAATTAAACACACTCTGAGCTGCTAAACTCAAATAACAGGACCAAAAACATTTAAGAGAGGAAAAGCATATTTAAATGTTAAAGACCATCAGCTTCTAGAATTATAAGGCCTTTAAAGTTAAAAAGGACCCTAGAGATGATTAATCCAGCTTCCCAGCTTCCTGGCTCAAGGACTTCAAGGCCTAACACACAAAGTGGATCCTCTCAGCTGGAAAGTAGCAAAAATGGTCCTTGAGTGTGTTTTGTGCTAGAAGCTGAAGGTCACTTCTACGGGACAGAGTTCCTCTGGAAAGAGCTCTGAAGTCAGATCAGCTGCCACTGAGTCAGTCTGTCTGCTTCAGAAGGATGATGTACTACGATCTCTTTGTGCTGTATATTTATTAAGAAATTATGATGCACCCAGCATCTCTAGACAGTAGAGAATAATTAGGAGATATGAAAAAAGCACTAGAAGTTAGAATTTATCACATGTACAGATTGCTGTGATGACCACATCAAGGAACATGACATCACATCCAAAGACCCCATGTTATCCTTTCATGGAGACAGAAGTAGGTGCACAGCTATGCATGTGTGTACACACAAAGAACTGGTACAATCTGAATAAGGGGAATAGACTGTGTCCATATATCTCCTAGTTACCTTACATGGGGGTGGGGGGCACGTAGTAAGGTATACATGTATCAGTGATATTTTTACAAATGCATGAGATTCCACAATTATTTCAAAATAAAATTTATGGAAAACATATCAATTGTCAGAATGATAATTTTCTGCCCAGCATGGTGGTCTCATTCCAGCACTCAGGAGGTAGAGACAGGAGGACCATGGGTTCAAGTCCAGTCAGCTACATAGCAAGTTTGAGGCTGGTCTGGACTTCATGAAACCCTATCTCAAGCTTCCAGTGGCCTGAAAACCTCTGTTTCCCTATGTTCACGGACCAACTTTGGTTCTTACAGTCTTATGCAATGGCCCTTGAGTGGTGGGTAGATTCAGGGACACACAGTCTCCTATTCTCTAAAATATGTCCACTAGTGGCCTTCTGTGTGTATCACACCCTGTCACATAGGAAGCTTCACTGGTTAGAGTTGAGGGTTGCACTGACCCAGCAGTTGTGGCATTGACCCAGGCCAACTCAGTCAGACAAGGGCCCAGAGTGCAGGGAAGGAAATGGGCAGCAGGCTGGCCCTGGACTGGGAACTGTTGGAGACATTGCACTGGGTGAGGAAGAGTATGCCTTACTTACAATCTCCAGATAGGTTCTCCAGTGGATGAATTTGCACTAAAGGACATCTGGGTACAATTGTTTGACTAGATAGGACTTAACATGTATGATGATTCAAATGTATGTGGTCCAGTAAAGGGGTGTGTGTACAGACATGTACGGGGGACCATGTCTAAATTTAATTAAGAACCATTGTATGGAATGTATAAAAGCTCAACAAAAAAATGTTTAAAAAGAAAGGGAGGGAGGGAGGGAGGAAGGAAGAAGGGAGGGAAGGAAAATAAATGAAGGAAGGGAAGAGAAGGGAAGGGAAGGGAAGGGAGGGATGGAGGGAGGGAAGGAAGGATGGGAGGAAACGTGAAGGGAGAATTTTGGGAGGGAGGGAGGGAGACGGGGAGGGGAAGGGGCGGGTTCGAAGGTGTTTTCCTGATCACTTAGTGGGAACAGAAGAAGAGAAAAAGGTACAAAAATCCACAAATATTTCCACCATCTTAAATTCCTAACATTGTATAATTTGCTAAAGGTGTGAGACAGAGAACTAATTTGCTAAAACTATATTTAACATTGAATATTTAAATGCTTTCGACTTCTTTAAAAAAGGATTTCAGATAGGATTGTTGGCTTATGCAGCTGTGGGGGTGAAGATACCCAGCCAGCAAGGAAACAGGTGGGCCTGTTGCCTCTAGGGGACTCAGGTGCATACAGATTGGTTGCTTCAGCTGCATCAGCAGAAGCACAGGGTGTGGGCCAGGTGCTTCAGCCAGGCAGATTGTTGGAGGTTTGGATTATTGGCCTGTTGTGCATGGAGATTAGTTGCTTTGGCCAGACCAGCTGAGGCGCAGGGTTACTGCCCTACCCCCGCCCCCCGGCCAACTGGAATTGAGGAGGGAATGTACAAGAGGGACTACAGTACAGTAAGCCCCACAACCAACCTAGGGGAACTGGCTAGCAGGAAGCAGAGGGAGAAAAGTGCTCGGCAGCTATCTTCTGCGTTGTTACCTACCCAGTATTTGGAGAACCTCAGAACAAAAAAGGAAGAGTGAGCTATACCTTCCAAATATATAACAAAATTAAAAGCTGAAACCTAGACAAGTCAACACTCCATAAACAAGGAGAAAACAATGAAGACATCTCAGGGAATCAAGGAAAGCAATTCTTCAACACAGTGAAGAAACATTTGAGATTCACATCAGAATACAAACAAAAACAAACTCACATGCCAAAAGCACAATGAAAGAACAACATGAGAAAAGCACAGAATAATTCCACATTAAACTCTACCAACCCTATAGAAGATCCCTACAAGGAGATCTCCCTAGAGGTAATCCAGGACACAGATCATAAAAGAACATCCCATATATATTCAAAGAAATCATAGAATATAAGGAACAAATCAGAGAACTAAGGGGAGAGAATGAAAAACTCAGGAAGGACCTAGAGGGAGAGAATGACAAACTTCAAAAAGAACTAAAAGGAGAAAATGACAAACTCCAGAAGGAACTAGAGAGAGAGAATGACAAACTCTGGAAGGAAGTAAAAACACTGAAAAGATCCCATGCTGAAATAAAAAAAGGAAACCAACCAGCAAAGCAAGAAGTTACAGGAAGAGATTGAGAAGCTCCAAAAGGAAGTGTAAATACTAAAGAAATCACAGGATGAAATAAAAAGGAAATTGAACACTCATCCAATCAAGAGGAAAGAATAGATAAAAGCCTCAGAAGCAGAATGGAGGAAGCAGAACAAAAAATATCAGACCTGGAAGATAACACAGAACTCAAAAAAGCTTAAGTTCTTCAAAAGAACTTAAAAAGCTCAAGTGAAGACTATGAAAAAATTTAAAATACACAAGAGTGGAACAACCAGGAAATGTGGGACACTATGAAAAGATCAATCCTCCACATCATAGGGATAGAGGAAGGAGAAGAATCCCAAGAGAATGGTATTAATCAGATCTTCAACAGAATAATAGATGAAAATTTCCCCAAACTAACAATAGACAAACCCATACAAATACAAGAAGTGCAGAGAACACCAAATAGACAAGATCATAAAAGAAACACCCCATGCCATATCATAGTTAAAATGCTAGATGCCCAAAACAAAGACAAAATTCTGAAAGCCACAAGAGAAAAACAACAAGTTACATATAAAGGGGAAACCTATCAGAATTACAGCTGACTTTTCAGTGCAAACCATGAAAGCAAGAATAACATGGACAAAAGCATTCCTCCCATTGCTAAAACACTATAAATGCCAACCCAGGTTACTATACCCAGAAAAAAATGTCTATTCTAGTTGAAGGAGAAAGAAAAATCTTCCATGACATAAACAAGATGATAGAATATATGTCTGGAAAAATCAACACTTCAGAGAACTCTGGAAGCAATTCAAAGGACAGAGGAGAAGAGCAATCATCCCCAGGCAACTAGAAAGAGAAATTAATAAAAGCATAACTGTGGATGTAGAAACCTAGACCAAAAATGCAAATGGATATAAGGTGAAAGGAATCAACACACATCTTTCAGTTATAACCTTAAATACTAATGGACTAAACTCCCCAATCAAACGACATAGACTGGGAGAATGGATTAGGAAACAGAACCCATCTATACGCTGTCTACAAGAAACCCATCTGTGGTGGTTTGAATGAGAGTGTCCCCCATAGGCTTTAAGTATTCAGACATTTTGTCTCCAGTTGGTGGCACTGTTCTTGGGGTCTTAGAAAGTGTGGCCATGCTGGAGGAAGCACATCATTGGGGGCGTGCATAGTGAGTTTAACAAGCCTTGCAGTCTCCAGTCTCTCTCTCTCTTGACGGTGCTTATTGCAAGATGTGAACCTTGGCTTTCTGCTCCAGCCCTGGCCACCATGCCTCCTGTTGCAATGGACTCTGATTCCCTGGAACCGTCAATTGTAAGCTCAAATAAACTCTTCCTTTCATAAGTTCCCTTGGTGATGGTGGTTTACTACAGCAACAGAAAAGTGACTAGTACACCATCTCACCCTCAAGAATAGGCACCAATAAGTGAAAGGATGGAAAAAATATTCCAAGCAAATGGTATGAAAGAAAGCAGGGGTTGCTATTTTAATATCAGACAAAATAGACTTCAAAGTAAAAGTAATCAGAAGAGACAAAGAAGGCCATTACATCTTTATCAAACGAACAAATTGACCATGAAGACTTCACAATCATGAATATATATATATGCACCAAATTCTGGTGCACCAAACTTTATAAAGACAATTCTCCAGGACCTCAAGGCACAGATTAACCCCAGAATACTCATAGTAGGGGACTTCAATACCCCACTGAGCCCTTTGAACAGGTCAACTGGACAAAGAATAAACAGAGAGACATCTGAACTGAAAGATATGATACACCAAATGGACCTCACAAACATCGACTGAATATTCCACCCTAATACCAGAGAATACACTTTCTACTCAGCACCCCATGGAACATTCTCCAACATCTACCACACAGTGGGACACAGAAGAAACCTCCACAAATACAAAAAAATTGAAATAATTTCATGCATTCTATCAGACTACAGTATTGTAATAAAGCTCAATATCAACACCAGGATAAGCCCTGCTACCTACAAAACACATGGAGACTAAAAAACACTCTCCTGAATAATGAATGGGTCAAGGAAGAAATAAAGAAAGAAATAAAAGCATTCCTGGAACTGAATGACAATGATAATACAATACAACAAAACCTATGGGATACTTTAAAAGCAGTCCTAGGGGGTAAGTTTATAGCCCTGGGTGCCTACATTAGAAAAACAGAAAGAGCACAAGTGAATGATCTAACACTACAGTTAAAACACTTGAGAGGCAACAACAGATGAACCCTAAACACAACTGACAGGAAGAAATAACAAAAATGAGAGCAGAAATCAATGAAATAGGAACAAAGAAAACAATACAAAAAATCAATGAATCCAAAAGTTGGTTCTTTGAAAGAATAAACAAGATAGACAGACCTCTAGCCCAGTTAACCAAAAGAAAGAAGGAACAACTCCAAATCAATACAATCCATGACGAACAGGGAAATATCACAACAGACAATGAAAAGATGCAGACAATCATATAGGAATACTTTAAAAACCTATACTCTAATAAGTTTGAAAAACCTAAGAGAAATGGATGAATATCTGAAACCCTGGGAATCACCAAAGCTTAACCAAGAAGAGATCGACAGCTTAAACAGACCCATAATATATGAAGAAATTGAAGATGTAATAAGAAAACTCCCAACTGAAAAAATAAGCCCAAGCCCAGATGGTTTCACAGCAGAATTCTATAAAACATTTCAAAAATACTTACAACCATTATTACTCAAATTGTTCAGAAGGCTACAAACAGGGAATTCTCCCAAATTCCTTCTATGAAGCCAGCATCGCTCTAATACCAAAACCAGGCAAACATACAACCAAAAAGGAGAACTATAGACCCATCTCACTAATGAACACAGATGCCAAAATTCTAAGCAGGATACTGGCAAATTGCATACAGACCCACATCAAGAAGATCATCCACCATGACCAAGTTGGATTCATATCAGAGATGCAGGGATGGTTCAACATATGAAAAAATCAATAGCTATCATAAAACACATAAATAGACTGAAATACAAAAACCACACAATCATCTCAATTGATGCCTTTGACAAAATCCAGCATCCCTTCATGCTTAAAGCCCTAGAGGGAATTGGATTGGAGGGATCATTCCTCAATGTAATCAAAGCCATATACAGGAAACCCACAGCCAACATCATCCTGAATGGAGAAAGACAGAAGCATTCCCTTTAAAGGTAGGAACTCGGCAAGGTTGTCCCCTGTCACCAATCCTCTTCAATGTAGTGCTTGAAACACTTGCTAGGGCAATAAGACAAGAAAAGGAAATTAAAGGAGTACTAATTGGAAAAGAGGAAATCAAGCTATCCCTTTTTGCTGATGATATGATTGTTTACTTAAGGGATGCTAAAAACTCCACCAGAGAACTCCTAGAAATGATTAATAGCTTCAGCAAAGTGGCAGGATACAAAATTAACCTAGAAAAATTAGTAGCATTTCTTTACACCAACAACAAGCAACTGAAGAAGGAATTCAAGGAGATCTTACCACTCACAATAGACTCAAAAACAATAAAATACCTAAGAACAAACCTAACCAAAGACACCAAAGATCTCTACAACAAAAATTTTAAACGCTTGAAGAAGGAAATTGAAGAAGACATCAGAAGATGGAAAAACCTCCCATGCTCATGCATTGGGAAAACTAGTATAGTAAAAATGTCCATTTTACCCAAACTCTGGTACAGATTTAATGCAATCCCAATTAAAATCTCCAAGAGTTTCTTCACAGGCTTGGAAAAAAATCCTTAATTTAATTTGGAAAAACAAAAGACCCTGAATTGCCAAAGCAACCCTGAGTGAAAAGAGCAATACTGGGGGGATCTCTATACCAGACTTCAAACTATACTACAGGGTTATAGTAATAAAAACAGCTTGGTACTGGCACAAAAATAGACCTGTTGACCAATGGAACAAAACTGAAAATCCAAACCTGAGCACATACAATTTCAGCCACCTCATATTTGACAAGTGGGCCAAGAAGAAACAATGGAGGAAAGACAGCATCTTCAGCAAGTGTTGTTGGCAAAACTGGATCACCACTTGTAGAAGAATGAAATTAAACCCCTCCCTCTATCCTCACCCTGTACAAAAGTCAACTCCAGAGGATCAAAGACCTCAACATGAAACCCCAAAATCTGAAGGCGATAGAAGAAAAAGTTGGCAACAACCTACAAGACCTAGGTGTGGGAAAAGACTTTCTAAAACAGACAGCAGTGCGCAAGAAATAAGATCAACAATTGACAAATGGGACCTCATTAAACTGAAAAGTTTCTGTACATTAAAAGAAACAATAAAGGAAGTGAAGAGAAAACCCACAGAGTGGGAGGCAACCTTCACTGCAGATACATCTGACAAAGCATTGATTTCCAGAATATGTAAACTACTCAAAAAACAAAGAAGAAAGAAAACAAATGACCCACTCAATAGATGGAGCTGAACAGAGACTTCACAAATGAGGAATTAGAGATGGATGAGAAACATCTTAAAAAGTGTTCAACATCACTAATTATTAAGGAAATGTAAATTAAAACCACTTTAAGATATCATCTCACTCCAATAAGATTGGCTAGGATCAAGAAAACTAATGATACCAAGTGCTGGAGAGGTTGTGGGGAAAGGGGAACACTCATCCACTGCTGGTGGGAATGTAAACTTGTACAGCCTGTATGGAAAGCAGTGTGGAGAACCCTTGGAAGACTCAAAATGAGCTTGCCACCTGACCCAGTCATACCACTCCTGGGTATATACCCACAAGACCCATGTTACTGCAGAGATACATGCACAGCCATGTTTTTTGCAGGTCTCTTCACAATAGCAAAGAGCTGGAACCAACCCAAGTGCCCGTCAACTGACAAATGGATAGAGAAAATGTGGTACATCTACACAATGGAGTTCTATGCGGCAGTAAAGAAAGATGACATCATGAACTTTGCAGGTAAATGGATGGAGCTGGAAGATATCATGCTAACTGAAGTAATACAGCTCCAGAAAAACAAACAATGAATGGTATCCCTCATCTGTGGATGCTAGCGCCAATTACCTAGTTGTATGGCAAACTGAACAAAGTTAATGTGATCTGAAAACAACTATGATCTTATATTGTGAATCCATTAAAAAAATAAAAAAGAGTTATCCCCCTCACCCCCCAAAAAATTCCTGGAACTAAATGACAATGACAATACAACACAACAAAAACTATGGGACACCTTAAAAGCAGTCCTAAGAGGGAAGTTTATAGCCCTGGGTGCCTACACTAAAAAAACAGAAAGAGCACAAATAAACGAGCTAACACAACAGCTAAAAACACTTGAAAGACAACAACAAATGAACCCTAAATGCAACAGACAGGAAGAAATAACAAAAATCAGAGCAGAAATCAATATCAAAAGAATAAACAAGATAGGCCTCTAGCCCAGTTAACCAAAAGAAAGATAGAACAACTCTGCATCAATAGAATTCATGAATGCACAAACTTGCATGCAGACAGTACATTTATACACATACAGAAATAAATAAAAAAATTTAAAAAAAAATTCATGATGAGAGGGGAAATATCATGATAGACAATGAAAAGATCTAGACAATCATACGAGAATACTTCCAAAACCTATATGCTACTAAAGTTGAAAACCTAAGAGAAATGGATGAATATCTGAAATCCTGGGAATCATCAAAGCTTAACCAAGAAAAGATTGACAGCTTAAACAGACCTATAACATATGAAGAAATTAAAAATGTAATAAGAAACCTCCCAACTAAATAAAGCTCAAGCCCAGATGGTTTCACGGCAGAAGTCTATAAAACATTTAAAGAGGACATACAACCATTATTACTCAAACTGTTCAGAAAGATACAAGCAGAGGGAAATTGCCCAAATTGCTTTTATGAAGCCAACATCACTCTAATACCAAAAACAGGCAAAGATACAACCAAAAAAGAGAACTCTAGACCCATCTCATTAATGAACACAGATGCAAAAATTCTCAGCAAAATACTTGCAAACCACATACAGATCCACATCAAAAAGATCATCCATCATGACCAAGTCGGTTTCATACCAGAGATGTAGGAATGGTTCAACATATGAAAAGCATCAAATATCATAAGACACATAAATGGACTGAAAGACAAAAACCACAGGATCATCTCAACTGTTGCAGAAAAAGTCTTCGACAAAATCCAGCATTGTAGGGGAATCCAGCTTGAATTCCAGACTGGTTTTCCAACTACCATGCCTCAGGGTACCATGTGGCTGAGAGTCTGGCCCCGCTCCAAGGAGGAGCAAGCAGCATGGCCTAGGTATGGTGATGCTGGGTGGGGCAACGGTGAGCAGTGGTGCAGAATTAGGGAACTTATGATTAGCTCTGGGAACTGACGTCATTTATTTTTATAAAAGCAGGCTGTAGCAAGGAATAAATTTGAATTTCATAGTAACATCATCACAGAATTCCTGACCATTATTTTTTACTAATTATTGCATGCATACAGGCTAAGGTAGGCCTGCATTTCATTCAGGTGGCCAGTGGGTTGGAAAAAGGTTCCACTTTGTGGCCCACCAATCTGGGTAGCTGATGTTATGAGTGGGTATTGGCTGAAGGGAGGCAATCAGCCAACAGCCTGAAATTCCTGTCCAGGTTCTGGGCAGGTGAGAAGCCAAGGCCAAGAGTAGAACATGTGTCTCGTGGGTCCAGGCTAAGGGCCTGAGTTGGAAGTACCACCCAGGCTGGGTTACAGGAAGTAGCCAGCTGGCCTCTGCATGGAGGGGTCAGCTCCCCACAGTGTCTGAGAAGCAGGCACTGTGTTCCCATTCCTCTTAGCAGAGCTGCGTGGTCCCTGTTCTGCATAAAAAGAAAGCTTCCTACATAGCATCCTTTATGCTTAAAGTCCTAGAGGGAATTGGACTAGAGAGATCATTCCTCAATGTAATCAAAGGCATATACAAGAAACCCACAGCCAACATCATCCTAAATGGAGAAAAGTTAGAAGCATTCCCCTTAAAGGTAATAACTCAGCAAGGCTTCCTCCTGTCACCACTCCTCTTCATTATAGTGATTTAAACACTTGCTAGGGCAATAGGGCAAGAAAAGGAAATTAAAGGAGCACTAATTGGAAAAGAGGAAGTCAGGCTATCCCTTTTTGCAGACAATATTATAGTTTACCTAAGGGATGCTAAAAACTCCACCAAAAACTCCTAGCAACGATTGAGTTTTAGTAAAGTGCTAGGATACAAAATTAACCTAGAAAAATCAGTAGCCTTTCTTTACACCAACAAGCACCTGAAGAAGGAGCACAAGGAGACCTTCACATTCACAATAGCCTCAAAAACAATAATAAAAATACCTAGGAAGAGGGCTGGAGGGATAGTGCAACTGTTAAAGGCTGAGGCTGAGAACCGAAAAAAAAAAAAAAATACCTAGGAACAAACATAACCAAAGATACCAAAGACCTCTACAAAAAAAAAAAAAACACTTTAAACCCTGAAAAGGAGATTGAGAAGACATCAGAAGATGCGAAAACCTCCCATGTACACATATTGGGAAAATTAATATAATAAAAAAAAAAAAAAAAAAAAAAAAAAAAAAAAAAAAAAAAAAAATCCAATTAAAATCCCCAAGGTTTCTTCACAGGCTTGGAAAAAAATCCTTAAATTTCATATGGAAAAACAAAGACCCCGAATAGTGAAAGCAACCATGAGCACAAAGCGAATGGGGGGTGGGGGGATCTCTATACCAGACTTTCAAACTATCCTTCAGGGGTTATAGTCATCAAAAACAGGCACAAAAAACTGACCTGTAAAACCATGGAACAACATGCGATCCAAACCGAGCACATACAATTTTCAGCCACATTCCTATTTGATAAGGAGGCCAAGAAGACACATTGGGGAAAGTGACCGCATCTTCAGCAAGTGTTGTTGGGCAAAACTGGATCACACACTTGTAGAAGAATGAAATTAAACCCCTTCCCCTCGCCTGTACAAAAGTCACTCCAGATGGATTAAAGACCTCAATGTGAAACCAAAACTCTGAAGGTGATAGAATAAAAAGTTGGCAGCAACCTACAATACATAGGTGTAGGACAAGACATTCCTTAACTCCGGGACAGCAGCTGTGTAGGACATAAGATCAACCATTGGACAAAGTAGGACCTCCACCTGAACTGAAAAGCTCTGTGCATTTAAAGAACAAAACAGGGGAAATGAAAAGGAAACCCAACGAGTGGGGAACGAAAACCTTCACTGCTGATACATCTGACAGAGCATTAACTTCAAAATATTATAAACACTCAAAAAACAAAGAGAAAGAAAAAAACCAACTGACTCACTCAAAAGATAGAAAGAGCTGAACAGGCTTCACAAATGAAGAAATAGCGGATGGCTGAGAAAGAAATATCTTAAAAACGTGTTCAACATCGCTAATAATTAACGAAAAATTACAAATTACAAAGCACTTTAAGATATAATCTTACTCTAATAAGACTGGGTAGTATCAGGAAAACAAATGATACAAGTGCTGGGAGGTTGTGGGGAAAGGGAGAACACTCATCCCCTGTGTAGGAATGTCAACTATACAAACCACTATGGGAAACAGTGTGGAGAACACTTAAAAAACTCAAAATGGAGCGGAACTTACCGAACACGAGCAAACCACTCCGGTGTAGATACCCACAACAAGGACTATCTGAACGCAAGATAACATCACAGACAGGGATTCAGCAGCGGCACAAAGACAAGAGCTGGGAACCAACCAAGTGTGCCTCAACTGAGGAGGGATAGAGAAAATGGGGGACATCTACACAATGGAGTTGCTATGGTGGTAAAGAAGATGACATCCTAGGAACTGCAGGTAAATGGATGAGCTAAGAAGATGACTATGGTTAATGAATAACCACAATCACCAAAAAACAAACCACAAAGTGAGCCTGCATCTGTGGTGAGCTATGGCAATTACCTAGTTGTAGAGGCAAAGAACGAAACGAGTGAATGCATGATGAGGCCTGCATGATCGAAACAACAAGTGTGCTCTATGACTGTGTGACCAAGACAGGTGTCGAGATTAGAACCATTGATTGGAATGTACCGGACTGTATTGACTCGGGAATTGTGGTTTATAGTGGGGAGAGTAGTATTGCATAAGTCTTACAATAAAGAAAACAAATGTGAAAAAGTGACTAGAAATATTATATAGAAACAACAGTTGGTATTTCAGTGACATAAAGTTATATAGTTGAGGATGAGCTAGGTGGTGTAACTTAGTCTTTCTGGGGGCTTAACGACCATACTGATGCCCATACCAAATGGCCGAGGCCGAAGAGATAACTTTTGTGGCTGCCTTGCCCCAGAAGGCAGCCGAATGGGGGGGACTATGCATGGGGGCATCTGAAATGTCCTGCATATGAGTCACCAGCTTCCTATGCAGGGAGGTGCCTGGGAGATCCATAAGGGAACTTGGACCAGTGGCCAGTCTATAAAAGGGAACGTTGTCATGGCTGCAAAAGGAAGCCCGGTCCCAGCAAGACCTGACTTTGCCCTCAAGTGCATGGAACGGTAAAAAAATTAAAAAGGAGCGCGGGCTCCCGCTCGCCCCCCCACAAAAAATAATCTGAATGACCCGAAGACAAGACCTCAACCAACCTGAAAACAAAACCAGCCAGTGGGTGGCGCATCTAACAGTACCCTAGCACTGTGGAGGCAGGAGCAGCGGACGTAGTTGGCAGTGCAAGGCCACTGGCTCAAGGATTGGCCAGCTGAAAAGAAAAAAAAAAAAAAAAAAAAAAAAAGAGGAAAAAAAAAAAAAAAAAAAAAAAGAACAGAACAAACAAAAACCTTGGTAATCTGGGCTAACTGTGTGGCCTTAAACACCCAAAAAGAAAGTATAACCAATATAAATAATCAGTAAGGCCTGAGAAATTGTACTTAGGCATAAAACTTGAGATCTTAATAAAAAGACAAAAAAAAAAAAAAAAAAAAAAAAAAAAGGAGAGCACTGCGTTTGCCTGTCTTCAATTCTTCTACTGGCAGGTGTAGACTACCCTGTGGCTGCCACTGGTTTTGCCATCCTTCAAGATGTGAGAAGACACAGCTTTCAACCTTCCAATGGATGAAAACTCATGTCTCTCCAGAATCCTACAAACCTCCTGGCAGATGGAGAAAGCTGAGACATCCAGCTTGTGGACGAGCTACTGACTGGGGTTTCAGCCTCTTTAGATAAGACTGCCATTGTGGGACTACTCGGCTGTATCATGGAGACCAGTACAGGAGGATCACAACAGAGGACGTGGTGCTACTGACCTCATTGGTAACCAGGGAAGGAAAAGACCCCTGTGGAGTAAAGGCAGGATTGATGATTGTTTGGTTGCCAAGGAGGGCCTTTAACACGTCCTTAAGGAAAAACATGATATCTTTCAACCTAAAAAAAAGTTATAAGCTGAGGTTGCTAAAACCGAAGACTAATCTCTTGATATATGCATGGCATGCATATATGCATATTTGGAATCATAGAAATTGGAAGAACAACAACACAAAAAAGACTGGTCAAAGAACTGATAAACAGTAAACTTCTGCCCGAACCGTAAACTTCTGCATTGAAATTTAAAAAAAAAAAAAGGATTTCAGACAGCAGTAAATACCCAGGGGGTCAGGTCAAATACATTAGGGTAAGACAACATGGGACATGAGGAACCAGATTATAGAAATGAATGGCAGTGTTCAGAAGCTGATGAACGCACATCCACTTCCGAGCACTGGTGGCACTGGGCTACTGAGGAGCCCCAGCAAGTGGCAAAAGCTTAAAGTTGCCACCTCCCAGCTCTGGCATGGCACTTGTTTTTGCACCAACAAAAGGCTTCTTAAATCAGAAACACAGAAAAAGTAGGCAGTAGGCAAACTGAACACCACTATGTGCCTAGCTCAGTACTAACAATGTAATTAACAAACAGAGGGTTGCATCTGTCCTGACAGCAGCAGGGTACTACCAAGAGGCTGAGGGCATGTGGCCAGTGGTAGGTGTGGCTGGGGGTGCTTGTGGCCTGTGATGGGCGTGAACAGTAGTGTACCTGGGGCTGTACTGTATATAGGACCTAAAACCAGGGCTGTCTGATAGAGGCTCAACAAGAAACCCAACATTCACAGTCTTCTTGCTGGGGTCAAAAGAAACTAATTCATTCCCACACCCTTGTGTATATGTAAGCAATGTTATCAATACGTAACAAGGCTCTAGCTCTGGCCCTTGTGCCACTCAGTTAAACTAAGAAGGTAACGCTCCCCCAGCTCTAGGCCAGGAAGGAGGAAGGGCCCCCGGGCCTCTGTCGCCCGGCGTAATTGAGAAGGCAGACCTGGCAAATATCCCTACTTACCTGCTGACCTCTTTCTCCTCTCCACTGCTGCTGCTTTGGCTCATGGACTCCGTCATCCTGCAACAACCAGTCACACTGTCTGGCTGAACACTAGACATAGAAACTGCGAGTGGGTAGCCCTGTGGAAGCTGCCCGAAAACCCTGTGTCTCAATGCCCTTGCTTCATTAAATGAGAAGGATGATGATGATAACAGTGATGATGATGGTGGTGATGATGACGATGATGATGATGATGAATGGTGGTGGTGGTGATGATGATGACAGTGATGGTAATGGTAATGATGATGATAATGGTGATGATGGTGATGATGTTGGTGAAGATGGTGGTGGTGACAATAATGATAATTATAGTGATGGTAGTGATAGTGGTGATGATGGTGATAGTTGATGGTTGTGACAATGGAGATAAAGGTGACAATGATGATGATGATGGTAACAATGATGATGAGTATGGGTTATGGTGATAGTGGTTGTAGTGTTTACTATCTCCACAGGCACTGCCACAGCAAAGGCCACTAAACACCCACAGATTCTTACCTGCACACCGTGTGCTGCACGTTGGATGTCTGTAGCTGGAACCCTTTCCAGACTCCTCTGAGCAGCCTCTAGTGCCTACAAAGTCCAAATCCTCAGGGCCTCCAGGCATCTCTAGTCTGTCTCCTCAGCATCCATTTGATCATCGCCATTCTCTGTATTACAAGTGGCCCGGATCCTTCCCTGAGCTACAGGCTATAGAAAGCTTGGCCTTCTTCCTGCTCTTGGCTGGACCTGGGACATTTGGATTCCTAGGACTCTATGCTCCTACATCTGACTTGACCAACCACTACATACTGTCCCATGGACCCTGCTCCAGACTCAGCCATGTGGCCTCCATCCCTTCAGTGCCCAAGATGTACAGCTGCTTCCCTCACACCCCCTGAGATGACCCACACTGAGGGCTGTCCCCATCTACCCTCCCAGACTACAAGCCCCTTGTCAGTGGTGACAGTGGCTCATTACCCTCTAACTCACAGACCAAAGAAACTCTGGCAGAGAGTCGGTACTCAGTAGTTGAGGGAGGAATGTGGGAAACTGTAAAACCCAAAGACCAGGTACTCACCCATGACCAGACATCAGCTACCTGCCCAGGTTGTAGGTGGTACAGCAACTGAACTGACACCAGGTCTTGCAGAGCCCGGTCAGGCACTATAAGGAAGGCATAGAGATCCCTGGATGTGGGGGAGAGACAAGGAGACTGTGCTGTGCAGTTACTAACTTAAAAACAACACAGATAGATTTTGGAGACTAGAGACAGGCCCCGCTCCTGTGCACCTGGTACTTTCTATGGGCCACTCTGGCCTCCGCATCCTCCCACACATCTCCTGTGATGGCCTTTGTGTAGAACCAGGAAAAAGCCCTCAGGATCCATAACTCGGGCATCTGCGGTATGAAGGGGCGTCTTCATAGGTTCAGGGATCAGTCAAGGACATTTGGTAGGATGCATTCTTCTGTCCACCCCAAGTAGAGAAAGAAATGCTCAACAAGGAGTGGGGAATAGAAATCATCATTTTAGAAAGTATGTTTGGGGACACTCTTGTGAGGACACCCTTGTAGAAAACTCCAGGCAGATAGCCCAGGGCAGTATGTGGAAAGATTCTGCAGGCTCAAGGCCCATGGAGGAGGCCCTGGGAAGGAGCAGACTACAGGGAAGGCAGGCAGTAAGGGAAAGGATGTGCAGACAACACCAGCCCTCGGTCTGGGATCATGGACTTAGGCTAGAAGCAACAGAGCCCACGAAGGTCTATGAAGGAGAAATAGCAAGACTCAACCTTTGCCTAGTAGATCACACTGGGAGCAGACTGCAGAGAAGGAAGATACCCTGGGTCGGGGTACAGATGCCACTCAGAGCTCCGCCCACCCAGTCTTCACTTCATCCCACGAACCAGCTAAATCCCAAAGTGTGAATGAGCAAGTGGCTGGGCTGGCCTCTAACTCATCGGCTTCCTCTCAAGGCCTATGGCTAATGAATCTTTTTCAAACCCCACAGAGCAGAGGCACTGAACCTCGAGCTACAGGTGCCAGGCTACCAGTCCTTGCAGAGACCCTGCAGAGCCTTCCATCCCCTGCCCCCCGTCCTTCAGGAAACTCCAGGACCAAGGGTCACTGAACCACTAGAGCTGTCTGTGCAGCTCAAGAGGGGCCATGGGGGCCATGTCCTGTCCACCTCATCTCAGTGCTCTGAGGGCTGAGTGCCATGGGAGCCATGTCCTGTCCACCTCATCGCAATGCTCTGAGGGCTGAGTCTCTGAGGACAGTTTGTCCTGGACACAGAGAACAGATTTATTTCACACAGGAGATGAAGGAGCTTCCAACGCAGCTCACTGAAGGGAGGGGAGAGCAAGGACTCTCGCAAAGGACAATTAGAACTTTTCCATCTTCAAATTATTTCCAGCAAATCCTTCAACCAAAGGTACAAATCTTACATCCCTGCCACAAAGACATGCCAGTAGATACTGTCCATGCCATATTTTGAATATTTAAAATATACAAGTACTGGGCCTGGGGTGATGGTGCACGCCTTTAATCCTAGCACTCGGGAGGCAGAGGCAGGCGGATCTTTGTGAGTTCAAGGCCAGCCTGATCTACAGAGTGAGTTCCAGGATAGCTGGGGCTACAGGGAGACCCTGTCTCGAAAAGACAAATATATGTATACTAAATTCCTGAACCTCCCCCTCCTCCTGCCCCATGCGCGTCCTTTTAAATTTCTTCCTAACAAAATCCTGTGTACATCCTGGTTCTTTTCTTTTTTTTCTTTTCTTTTCTTTTCTATTCCTTTTCTTTTAAGGCCTGCACCACCACACCCGGCTTAAAGATGGTTGTTAGCCACCATGTGGGTGCTGGGAATCAAACCTCGGTCCTCTGCAAGAGCAGTCAGCGCTCCCAACCGCAGAGCCATCTCTCCAGCCCCACATCCTGGTTCTTTTCTAATGCAAACCTGATAAACCTTTCCACCCTCAATCCCTTCTTGCTCAAGAAATTTGTACTACAGCTCAGTTATATAGGTGTATAAAATAGGCACACAAGTCAAGCATTTATTAATAATAAATCATAAAGGAATTTGTTTTGAAATAATTCTTTGATATGCAATCATTTTATGATTTATTAAAGACAAAGAAAAATGCATATTAACAAGATGGCTGTATTTATTTTTACATAAAGAATCAAATCGTGGCTGAATATTTGATACTGCAGGGCCTGGAACATCCTCAGTGTTTTTCAAAGTTAATCCGTATTTTGATTTTAAAAGCATTAGTGTTGAGAATGCTGCTTCACAAAAATGCAGAAATCAGAGTGACAGAAATGGTTAGGGCCATCTCAGAAATTGTTGGAAATTCTGCCCTAATCCCAAACCAAAAATTTTATTTAAGAATATTTTTTAATGAAACTCAAATCAGCAACTCACATAGGCATTTTTGAAATCAAACATTCTAATTCAGTATAATCCAAATATACACTATTTTGATACCACATGCTGAGAATTGATGGTAGAAAGATACCACGCATCTTTGTTTTCTGGGATTAAACCATTATGTTTCTATCCGAGTGGAAAGCCTTGTACAAACAGGAAAAGCGATTCATAACATACAGGACCTTTAACCCCAACTGAGGTGTTCTAGGCAGTGTTCTCATGACAGCGTGCACAGTGCAACATGTGTATGTTGTATGTTGCATGTTATATGTTCAGGATCAAGACTTCAGTGAAGTCACACAGCAAAACACAGGTAAGCATTGCCAGAAAACTGCCAAATCATTACAAAGGTATTTTGGATTAACTTTGGGTAGCTGAAAATTCAGAAGCTGTTAACTGTTGTCAAGCTTTCCGTGACCCTCACACATAGTTATATATCCCAATATGGGGAAACAAGCCTCAGTTCAGGAATCTGTGCTAAAGTGAGGCTTATTTCATAGATTTATAAATCAGGCAAGAAAGGCACCAAGGGATGTGTTCTGACTTTAGTAAATTGATCAATGGAAATTCAAGTACCTCAGAAAGGTTATAAATAGAGTTACTCACGGGTTCCCCTAAGACCTCATAAGAACATCACCTCTGATTAGAAAAATGAAAAGGGAAAGAAGAGGAAGAGCTGGAGAATAGAAAAATCTATTTTTCCCTAAGAGAAGAAAGGCTCAAATAGTTTCATTCGCTCTATAATTGCAGTCCTTCTTCATTCCCAAAGCTGGGGAGAGAGGAGGCCCTTTGGAGTTCGTCTGGCTGCCTGCCTTGGACTTCAAAGCCTGTCAAGATGGCAGCCAGAAGATTGAATCTCCCTCCTCTGGGAGTTAAAGTGGTTCAGGAAAGTGACAAAGCTCATCCTTGCCATCTCATGCCACTGACTGCTCCTTCCTCACCTCCTCAGACCCTGGAATACTCTGTCACCTCAGGCTGTGGCTGCAGTCTCCACAGAAACCATAACTTGGTCTGCATCACCAACACCCTTCTGTAGAGGACACTGGCCATGGGGACTCCGTACTCACATTGTAAGAGTCCAGGCACCATCCCTAAGAGATCCTGTCCGCACAGATTGTGCAGCGATGGGACCTTCCTCTTCTGCTGGTGAAGCCAGCGATCTTCTTGACTGCCCCAGGCAGGCATGCCATGTGCCTAGACCTGGTTCCAGCCTTTCACATTCAACCTGAACCTGAACGCCATGTGCTTCTGGGCTTCTTGTTTGAGTCCTGGGTGTCCACCAGCTGAGGTGGCTCAAATCTGAGAACAGATCTCATCTACTTCTGAGAAAGAAAAGCCTAGGGGCAGATTCCTCAACAGCAGCACCACTCCCAGTTGGGAACAGATTCTTTGTGGTAGGGATTGTCTTCCATATTGACGTCTTGGTCCATTTTCTGTTGTTAAAACTGCATGCTACGGAATGGTAAATTTATAAATAATAGAGAGTTATCTAGTGCACAGTGCTAAGGACTGAGAAGTTCGATATCAGGGTGCTGACATCTAGTCAGGGCTTTCTTTCTACATCATGACATAGTGCTGGCGTCTTTTCTACAAAGCTGGTGACGTCATCATGGGAGCCCCATTCTTGTGACCTCATCCTAACTGACCCCACCTCCACATACTGTTAACCTATGACTTTGGGGATTAAGCTTCAGTATACATTCTGGAGGGGATGAGACTATATCAGCCAGACTACAGCTGCTGTTTAACCATCCTGACACATGTTGCCCATAGTCACAGAATGGACCCAACCAGAGCTCAGGAATGTGCTGCTCCAGCAGTTCCTGTTTATTCATCTGGATTCATCGATTCTATAGGCCACTGGTTGAAGCAAAAGGAAAAAGAAGAATGAAACTCACAGGACAAGAGAGGTGCGGCGCTGGGATGCCAGAAAGCCATCTCCACACTGGGAATACAGCCACTCGCCCTGACCCCAGAACCCGATTGGAAACCCTACCCCCTCTCCCCGCAAAAAAAAACTCGCTGTGCCATTTTACCAGTGAACTCAACACAAGTTATAATCACCCAGGAAGAGAATCTGAATGAGGGATCAGATCAGATTGGCCCTGGGGTATGTCTGTGAGGGGATTGTATTGATGGTTAACTGAGGGAGGAAGACTCATCCTGAAAGTGGTTGGCACCCTTTGCTGTCCGGGACCAGGACCGTATGCCATAGAGGAAGCTAGATGAGTGCTTAGTTACAAGCAAGGATCCACTCCTTGATTTTCTCTGTGCTCGGCAATATGGATGTCACGTGGTGACTAGCTACTTGAGTTCTTGCCCTGATTGCCCGGAAATGATGGACTGTAACTTGGAATTGTGAGCCAAATAAACCTCTTCCTCCTTTCTGTTGCCTTTTGTCAGGGTATTCGGAAACCAGAACACCCATACTCCCCAGACAAAGAGAAAGGTTTCTCTATTGCAGACATTTTCTTTAAAATGCACCAGGTCTAAGCCACATGCTTACTGCAGCCTTGCTTAAAACCTCGCTATTATCGCCTATCGGAAAGACACAGGTTAAAAAAAAATCCACACACCGGGCAAAATCTTACGAAGCTCTGCCTGGGCTGATACAGCACGGGCCACAAGACCCACTTGCAAAACGAGGAGAGGGCGAGGTAAGGTTTGTGATGTGCTTCCTTTTCTGTGAAGTTAAAATGTGGATTGGAGTGCACCAGCGTGCAGAGCTTCTTGTATTTTTTTTTTTTTTAGTCATTACACTAATTTGAATCTTTCTGCATAATGAGGTATACCTACAAAACAGGACACAGACACAGACCATCTTCAAAAAGAAAATGCTTGCAAGGTGACCCAAGGAAAGGCGATTTCGCTAAAAGCACTTGGCAACTAACCTCGGTTGGCTCAGCCCTGAGGTCTCATGCCTTTAAATTTAATGCTCTCCTGAAGTCCTTGGTGCATGCTAATTCTTGATAAACAAAGTTGAAACAGTTGGCAGGTTTTATGAGACTATTACATTATCTGGAAGGCTTATTCAGAACTAATCCAAGATGACACAATAAAGCCAGAAATCTACTAGTATCATCCAACTGAAGAAGATAGTCACCTCCTCCCTCTCATCATGACGAAGAATCTGCTCCTTGCTAGATGTAGGTCCAGAACAAGATTAGTTGATGATATACACTATTAAAAAGTCAAAAGATCATAACTGTTCATTTTTTTTTTTAGTCCAGGTTGTAATTTTTTTTTTCTAGCAGCGATCCTAGAGAATTCCATCTGGATTTCTCCTAAAGAATTGAAATGTGAATCTCTTTGTGTAACAGCAAAGGAAACAGTTTCTAAGCCTGAGCATTGCTCCTTGCTGGGGGAGAGCTTAGCGGGTCCAAAGCTGAGAAGGTTAACAACTTTTACTAATAACAATCGGAATGAAGGAAAGGGCGTTTAAGCTTGTTTCTAGATAGAGGGAAGGTTTGATTTGTTACCTTTGGGGGTATGTTTTCAGATGTCAGGTAAGAACAGAAAATGTCACCAAATTTTATCAAATGATTAACTTTTTATCCCAAAGTTATATATTTTTAAGTGTACATGAAGGCGTTCACAATAGAAAAATTATAGTTCATTTTGAAAAGGGATGGCCTGTGCTTTGGAGCTGTTGCTAACTGGAGCTGTGTATACCACATACCCACACACTGGACTCGGGGATCTGCCTCAGTCTGCCTTTTATGCAAATTCTTCCAGGAAGGTCAGACTCTTGCAGGAAAACACACTAAAGGAAATTAGCCAGTTTTTACTACTGTGGGTGAGTTCTTGAAATATTGTCTCTGCGTAGTTTTCAGAGTTGTTCCTATCAAAAGTGTACCTATCTTCTCAGAAACACCGAACTACACCCCACAGGCCAGGCCCATTCACAGTTCATTGTGTCAGTTTTTGAAATATGATGTTGCTATTGTTGACTTTCAGGTGAAGACATAGAAGTTCTCAATGGGACACAGAGGAAGCAGCTGAGGCGGGTCTCAGCCTGGGATACCCTGGGTTCAAGTGTCTTCTGCCAACCGTTGTTTTCCCAAGAAAGAAACAACTTAACTAATGTCATTGTCCGGGTGTTCCTCCCACTCTCCAACCAGTTAGAGGTCTGGTACAGTGAATGCTGAGTCAGGGCTGGGGGCCTCTGCTGGCCTGGGGCCTGTGGGGAGCTCCTTCCTTCCGTCAACACTCAGCTTGCACAATAAGCAGAGGTGGCCCAGACCCCTAGCCCAACTCCGCAGCCATGATAAAGACCCCAGGCTCATGTGGTCTTCCAGGGGAAGGGCTCCCCGCCCCCAGCACACTAATGCCTCTTTTCCCCATGTCAGCAGAATAAGCTGATGAGCCCAGGGGGCCAGAACCGCAAAACAGACGCAAGTTGGTGTTCAGTCATTCCCAGAGGGAAGGATGGAAAGATCTGTGAAGAAAACTCTCTTCTAAGAAAAGAGAACAAGGAAACGCAGAGCAGGGCTCGTTCCCTCCCTTCCCATCACCAGCACCCCCTGGCGGGACCCATCAATTTAACTTCTGGATGTCTGGAACCCAGCCAGAGCTGCTGTTCCATACGCTCCTCAAAGCACAGAGCACGCTCTGAGAGCCGCTGGCAGGCGCCGGTGAATAACAGCAGGTTTCCATGAGGCCCAATTTCTCTAATTTATTACTTGATTTTGAGAAATCCCCTCCCTGCACTTGCAGCCCATCTTGCTCTTCCGGGAGTGCTGGGGCTTGCTGCCCACCCCGAGAAATACCTTTTTATTTTGTATGCGTATGAATGTACTGTCTGATGTAGGTTTGTGCACCCATGTCGTGCAATGCCGTGGAGGTCAGAGAGAGTCTCAGATTCCCCTGGAACTGGAGTTCCCCAGGAATTGGAGTTACAGACGGTTCTCGGCCGCCATGTGGGTGCTGGGGATTGAACCCGGGTCCTCTGCAAGAGCAGTCAGTGCTCTTAACCACTAGGCTATCTCTCCAGCCCAAGTCATACCTTTTCTTGGTTCGCTTTGCTCTCACCTGGCCAGAGTTCAACCCATAACATCGGTCATGTCAGGCTATCAAAACTAGCAGCCAAATACCTCAGTCAGGATGCTTCCTGGGCCCTGTTTGTTCCAGCCCTTGAGCAGATCTGAGGTGCTGCAACATCAGGCAGAGAGCAGTGGGCTCTTGCAAGGTGGTGGGGAAGGTGGTGATGCGGCCGTCTGTGACCCCTCCCTTATCACTGCCATCACTCCCTCTCCACTCATGTGCAAGAATCATCCACATACAGGCATGCCTGTACACACATTCAGGTCTATACGCACATATGCACGCAGGTACACATTATACACATACAAGTACACACGTGCGCACGTATCCAAGTAGACACATATGCATATAAGCATCCATGTATATGCATACACACATACATGCAAACATCCATGCACATATGCATGCATATACACATACATGCAAACATCCATGCACATATGCATTCAGGCACCCGCGTATATACATTTACACACACACATCTATACATGTACATCCACACATGTGCAATACAGATACATATAGGCATGTGGGCACACTTGTACATACATGCATGCAAGTGTGCACACACATGCATGCAGAGCACATATACATATATGCATGTGGGCACACATATACACAAATATACATATACATGTATATATACACACACATGCAGGCACACTATTTTGTTTCCTATTGTAACTTGGCACAGTGTTCTAATCCAGAATTGAGCTTGCCCCTTTGGCTGGCTGGTCTTGTCCAGGCAGACTGCAGAACGCCCCTCCCAGCATTCCTTCTCTGTCCATCACCAGGCACGACTGGTCCTCTTTCCAAGCGTTGCAGCTCCTTGATTCTTTTCCCTGTGAAGTTTCAAATGTGTTGAATAAATGAATTGATTTAGCTGCACACACTTTGGCAAGTTATTTAACCTCTCTGTACTTCAAATTCTCCATCCGTAGATGAGGAGTGTGCCAGCCGCCTCACGAGACCACAGTGGGAATCGTGGGAACGTGGCTGGCTGGCATTCACAAATATTTGTGTCTGCAGCTGAAGTCATGGGTGGCTATTGATGCCTCACTATTGATAAGGTCTTTATTGACAGTGCTCTGCCAGATGCTACAAGATGCAAAAGAAATGAAGGCAGAGGGGTCAGACACTGTCTACTAAGAAGATCTTTGTCATGACAACAGTGCGTGTCACTGTGAGACAGGCAGATCGCAGAGCTCTGACACGGCCCTTACCTTATCTGCTGACAGCTCTTGTGCTTTGTTTCATTTTGAATTGAGGGGATGAGGACACAGCAGAGTGGAGAGAAGGGGAGCCTCTGGGTCTGCACCCTAAATTCTACAAGATCCCCTCCGTCCTCCAGCTCAGCTCACTCCCTGCCCCAGGCCCTAGGAGGCCACTGCCTCTGCCCTCGGCACATCTGCTGCCCAGAGTCACCCTGAGTGACCCCATCAGAAACAGCAACTGGCAGAGGATGTGGGAATAAGAAAGGGAAAAAAGAAATAAGCAAATTCCACTACCTCTCCAACCCCTCAGCAAACATTCCAAGCAGAGGCATGACCAAATCTCATGTTATCTTGAAGAAAAGGATCACAAAATGATAAACACAAAATCAGGTGTGAATTTGAATATCTCTTTGGAATGAGAAAATGAGAAATGACTGAACACTAGAGACTTGGAGCCCCTTCCTATGAGACCTCGTGAGAGGATGAGCCATCATTCTCACAGAGAGGTTTTGTGAGAGAGACCAGGTTCCTCCACCTATGGCCCACCCCAGCCCACCAGCCCCACAGTCACAGGGTGCACACAGCTCCTGGTCTTAGTGATAAATCCACAGTGTGTCTTCAGAACTAACAGAAAGTTCTGCCTATGTTCTTCAGGATGGTAATTTGTCAGTGGGTGAAAGCATCAGAGGTCTATGTCTGCTGTTTCAAGAGGAGAAAGAGCAGGGGAAACGGCCCTGAGCAGTTTTTGATGAGGTGAAGGAGACCTTCTGAATAACCCTCAGGATCCCTTTAAACGGTGAAAGGCAGGGAGAATCAACGAGCAGTTGGCACACACTCTGATTGGCACAATAGTTTTCCAGGGATGCCCACCCGCACCCCAAGGGCAGGTGGAACATGCCTCTGCTCTGCCTTCCATGTTCACCACCTTCTGACAGTTTCCCTCTCCTCCAGTGAACAGCCCGAACTGCCTCTAAGGACCACTCCTCCCCCCTGCTTCTGCCTCTCCCAATGCCTACGATTTGCACAGCTCCCATTGGACAACAGTGGATGTATTCACCACTGTCCCCAAAGAATGTTCCAGAAATTTCTGCCATAGAGCTCCTTCCTCGAATTTCCCCCAAGATTACAGGGTAGTGGGTGAAAATGCCCACTCCCTTCCCTTGTCCCATAGTCTCACTGCCCATATGCCGGTGGGGAAACCCTTCTCTCCATCCTCCCTCCACTCCGTACAGTCATTCTTACACCCGGTCTCCCAGGCCAGCTTGTTAGCGTAGACAGACCATGGAGTCAGCCTGGTTGTTTTCGGAGGTCTGACGGCCCTTCCCCGACAACAGGTGATTATGATCATATGCATATTTACCTGTCCTCAACAGACTGCAAACTTCCCAAAGCATATTTCCCAGCAAGCCCATCTCAGCATACCAAGAATGACAAGCAAATGATACATATATGTGTATACGTATGTATCTATATATGTGTATAGAAAAGGCATCAGCATCTTTTAAATTTTTATTATTTTTATTTTATGTATACATGTATTGCCTGCATGTAAGTAGGTACACGCATGTCCTGCAATGCTGGTGGAAATCAGGAGAGCCAGATTCTCCGGAAATGGAGTTACAGTTATTAGCCGCCATGTAGGTGCTGGGAACCAAACCCGGGAACTCTGCAAGAGCAGCCAGTGCTCTTACCCACAGAGCCATTTCTCAAGCCCCTGCGTCAGCATATTTTTACTGAAAACTGCAACATTTTGAAAATTGTCAGTAAGAACAATTGGCCCTTTAAAGAGTAACATTTGCCATCTAGCATGTCTGTTTGCTCTGGGATAACTGACTTATCTTTTGGCACCTTGGTGCCCTCCACAATGAAATGAGGGTGATCATACCACCTGTCTCATGAGTTCATTGAGAGCTTGAAGGGGTAACTAACTGAGTCTAGATTGGCACACTGTAGGCATTCACAAAGAATAAACTTAGCATTCTTGCTGGATCAGATGAGGAGGCTTTATCTGTCCCTTCTTGCCTGTCAGAATGGAGTGTGGGCTAGCTTCGAAATAAAGCATGCTGGGGAGGAGGCAGCCCATGGGAACTGCAGTGTCACTGTCTTTACATGCAGCCTTTTTTCCCCAGAGGGTCACTTTCCACTGGGTCTCCAGGGCAGTGCAACTCCCTCACGACTCTTCTCACCCAGGCATTCAACACCACTCTTAACTTGAACACAGAACCTTCTCTCCAGTCAAGGAACAACCTCACATCAAGGTACTTTGTTTCTTCAAATGAGGTAACACCTGATGATTTGGTGTAATGGGCATGTATTTAAAGGTACTGTAAAGACAGTGATATAGCCAGGTGTGGTGCTATGTGCCTTTAATCTCATTGCTCAGGAGGCAGAGGTAGGTGGATCTCTGTGAGATCAAGGCCAGCATGGCCTGGATAGCAAGTTCCAGGGTGTCTCAAAAGAAACAGAAAATAAATTAATACATATATAAATAAATAAATTGCCTAAGCCATGTACTCCAGACTGAACTCCACTTCTGGGATGGGGATGTCAGCTCCAAGGATATTTTCCTACTGCTGATCTTCATTGTGAAAATCTTATGAAATAACAACATATCATCCAGGTCAGTCAACACAGGTCATGATGGGATTCCCCTGTGTGGCTCCACCTCTATTGCCATATTCTTGAGTCCAAACCCTTCCAGCACCACTGCTGAACCTCACATGGAGTCTTCTCTTATTTAATTTTTAAAATAATAAATCCCTAAACTGAGCACACCAAATACTAAAAGTTTGGTTTCTCTGATTTTTTTTAATGGTGCTGTTTGATATTGTGTGATCTCATCATACCATGAATACTTTCAAATCTTTCAGAGAGAAAGCATGAGATGGTGTCTCTCAGCACATGTCTGGAGCTAGTGGCTGACCTCAAAGTCCAGGACTGGCATTTGTTAGCTGTGGGACCCTGGTGAGCTACTTGGCCTTCTGCAACTCAGTTTCCTGGCCTGTGAAGCAGAAATAGCATACTTGGGGCAGATTTGTACTTCTCAGTGTTCAGGTACGAGCCCTTTGGAGATGGGTGTGGCCATAGGAAATGCATTCACTGGTCAAATTTTGGTAGATGTGTTTTGAGTTACTTTGGGAGACAAATTCAAAGACCTGGTACAGAATGCTCCAAGTTCCTTTTCCCCAGGAAGGAAATCGTGGAAGCAGCAGTTATTTGGCTGAGAAGTAGAGAGAGGCAGCCTAGAAAGCGAAGCCTCCCCTCCGTTTGCACAGACCTGGACCATTGCCCAGACCCACAAATACTTAACATGCACAAGAAATAAACATTTGTTGAGTTAAGCCATGGAGATTTGGGTGGTGTTTGTCGCTGTAGAATAATCTAGCCTGCTCTGGCTGATCCATTTCCTCACAGGGTGCAGTAAGCATTACATGAATTAGTGTACGTAAACACTTGAAAATGCTAGCTTTACAAACATTTGCTGAAGTTACTCTGCTGAGTTTATTCTAACGTGCTTTTTTTCACATTTTATAATTGGCGTTGTTTTGAATTTTAGTTGGCGGCCACGTTTCTTTCTTAATGCTCCGTAAACTCATCCTATATCTTACATCCACAAACATGAATCTGTGTTATTCTTATTATCTGAGGGACTAGTAAATAAACAGCAGAGACCACATTGTTCATGTGTAAGTAGTACATCCCCACTTTGCAGTACAAACAAAGGTTTTTTGTGATTGTTTAAAGCAAAGGAAAGCAAGGGAGAGTGATGTTCTCCCCACGGATTTGACAGGAGCAGAATTCAGCATCAACAGCCATGTTCGTTTTGGGAGAAAGTATGCTATTTGGATTCATCTTGGTACATACTCACCTCACCGGTGGCTGTTCATCAGTTCTGAGGACAGCCCTCAATATCCACAGAAGGATCTTGGAGAAATGCTTTTGTAAAGACTGGTCAATATTACATTTAGAGTAAGTACACTAATAAATGAATTAATCTGTCAAGATAATTACTGGTAGTAGTACCAAGGGACTTCAAGCAGTCTTCTTTCCATAAATGTCAGTCATCACCAATAAGACTAACACGCATTTTGCTTTTATGTAAGTTTATTTTGGTATCATAGTTGTGTAACAACTATGTGCACAAGAAGATTGCTCTTTTGTTCCTATCAAGTTAACACGATAATAAACACAAGCCAAAACAAGAGGCTCTTCCCAGAGTGCCTTGCATGATTAATGATGAGAAATTAACTCAGACTAGGCAAGCATGTATTTGTCTTTGATCTTCTGACAACACTCCCCAAATATTCTTGGAATGAGAGGTAATTGTCTCCCATGTGCGAACCAGAGAGCCTCCACTGACAGCTTACCTGCAGGCTGGAATTGAAAGACAAGCCTGCCCCAGCCTTCTCCGGCTTTCTCCCATGGCTCTTGGTGTCTCTGACTGGCTCTCACAGAGCCATCAAAGAGGTCCAGAAGGACAGGCAGGGGACATACAACACATGGACAGGAGGTCCCAGGGGTCCAAGGAGAGAGGAAGTCTCACATGTGAGTGGAGGCCTGCCGGCTAGGCACACAGCCTCCATCTGCTGTTCGGCTGTGCAGGAGCCTCACAGGTGTCACCAGCTTGTTGATGAAGCCTGCGGAGGCCCCTCCTGGTGCTTGTATTGGGCAGCTGGAGCCCCAGAGGCTGGGGCGGTGTTGTCACAGCCCCCAGAACATCTGGGTCCCAAACTCACAGCATCTGTGTGCCAAACCATGCTGCATAAGATCCTGTTCCAGTTGTGACCACTTCGCTTGGCTGGTTTTGTAACTAGGAGCGAGAAGAATTCCATACCTTTTGCATTTTGATTGGCATTCAGTCCTTGACTGAGTTATTTTGTGAATTAATTAATGTTTTAGAAACCTTCTTGGGAAAAACGCTTTATTCAAGATAAAGAACTGAAGACAACCATTCAATTTTAATTGTGTGGTTCTGCGAACCAACATAGGGGGGGTTTGGGTGCCCCCCCTTTTGGCCTTTTTGAGACAAGTTCTCCCTGTAGTTCTGCAGCCCCAGCAGTTCTGCAGCCCACTGTGTAGACCAGGCTGGCTGCAATCTCACAGAGATCCACCGGCCTCTTCTTACTGGGTGCTGGGACTAAAGGTGTGTGCCACCACACCCTGCTCCACATATGGGTTTAAGTCCAAAAGTCAACAGCATCCTTAGAGAGAAGTTAGGAAATGGGTCTTTTCCCTAATTTGCAGTTGTACTGACCCTGAGGAACTGAAACTGGCCTTGGCGTCTTCCAGTTCTACCTCCTGGACTTACAGGTGAAGGTCCCAAGACCCAGAGTTGGAGAAAGCTTTTCCAAGGTCATACAGCTAGAAAGTCTCAAGCCAGCCTGGAAGCTGTGTCTACAAATTATGAATCAGGCCACTTAATTTCCCAGAACGAACCCACTGCAGATGGTCTCCAGCTTCAAAGGGCTCCTCTTACTATTTTTCCAAAGCGATGTGCATTCAGTAGAAAGATACCATGTGTGTCGACACAGAAACACAGGCAGTGTGTCTGTAGATCAAGATTCTCCAAGGACTGCTCACATCTCTGGGAGCTGGAAGATGTCAGGAAGGATCCTCTACAGATTCAGAGACTATGGCCATGCTGATAGCTTGATCCTCAACTTCTGGACTTGAGAGCTGTGAAAGAATACACCTGTATTGTTCTAAACCACCGTGGAATCATAGTCCCCCATTTTCTACAAAAGATTTGTTCTAAGACCTTCCATCCATGCCTTAAACCACTCTATATAAATTCTGTTTTTGCATTTTTACATGCCTATGGTGCAGTTTAATTTATAAAGAACAAGAGATCAACATGAATAGTAAAGTAGAACAGCTATAATAAAACAGTGTAATAAGCATCACTTAAAATTTAATAGCTAGTCATTTCTGGAATTTTTTGTTTACTATTTTCAAACCAAGGTTGACTGCAGGATACTGAACCTGCAGATGAGGGAGGCCATTGTTCAGTCTTCATTTTCACATATTCTACAGATCAAAAACACTTTTTTAAAAATGCTTCTCAGCCAGGCGTGGTGGTGCTCACCTTTAATCCTAGCACTTGGGAGGCAGAGGCAGGTGGATCTTTGTGAGTTCAAGGCCAGCCTGGTCTACAGACTGAGTTCCAGGACAGCTGGGGCTACGGGGAGACCCTGTCTCCAAAAGACCAAAAAAAAAAAATGTTTCTCTACTGCACAAGCACAAACTTTTCCTGTCATTATTCCCTGAGAAAGACGAACAGTGTAGCAGCTGTTATACAAGCTTTGCATTGAATTAGGTGAGATACATCATCTAGGTACGATTTAAAGTGTATGGGAGGGTGTATGCAAAGACTGTGTTAGAGGGCCTTGGGCATCTGTGCGTTTTGGTGGAGGGATGCTCTGGACCCAACCCCCCACAGACACTGTCCATGACTCCACTGTGTTTCAGCAGTCCTAGGAACTCGTACAGGTGGTAAACAGTTTTATTCAACATAGTAATCAATTGTCTGGTCCTGATTTTAGACCTTAAAGGACACAACCAAAAATTTCTGGTATTTGAAATTATGCTGCAAACAGGAAATAATAGAGACCAGGTCAGATGTTCTCCTTTCCCTCAGACGCATTCCTTCTGACACCTTTCCAGTTCTGCATATCCACCATGCAGAAAAATCCCTCCAGCTTATTCCACAAAGGTGAGGGGGATAGGCAGGTGACAGGAGTGTCCACCGCTCCTGATGCCATTGTCTCCTTACTTTATAGTCACACAGGTGACTCATTCAGTAACTCAGCAATAACTACCCAGAAGCTAGCAAGTGGCAGACCATATCTGGACTACTGCAGGGAATAGACCAAAGGCTTTCTTATGCAGCTAACATGAGGGGAGGACGAGGGATCAGTGAGTAGATAGATAGATGAATGGATATAATCAATAACAAATAGGATAGTTAATACATGTGATTGATAGGCATGATAGATGAGAGATATAATTCATAGAGATGATATAAACACATTATTAATAAATAGATAGTAGAATAGATTGGTGGGTTGACAAGTAGACATTATAGAAAATACACTAGATATTACAGATAGGTGATATAACTAAATAGTTGATGGATAGCCAAGTAGCTAGATATCATAACATATAGCTATATGGACCAACACACATAAAAATAAATGATAGGTGCTAAGGATAAATAGAGAAGGAAGATATACGATAGATATGCATGATGATAAATGATAGATAGATAGATAGATAGAGCAGACAATAGATACAGATGATTAATGGAAGATAGATGATTGATTGATTGATTGATTGATAATAGGTGGGAATAGAAGACAAATTGAGGTAGATAGATGATAGATGACAGATAGATGATAGACATGATAGTAGAAGATGGATAGATACAGATGATTGATAGAGGGTAGATAGATGATTAATACAAGGTAGATAGCTGATAGATAGATGATTGATAGATAGATAGATAGATAAATAGATAGATAATAGAAATCAGAAAGTGAGACCCAAGGATGACACACATACATCTGCTATGGATAAAGCATAATTTTGGAATTCATTAAGCTTCCACTAAAGGGACCAAAACTGAAGAAATGATGCTGAAGGACTTCTGACATGAAGCTATGTTAAAATATCAAATTCTAAATTATTGCTTCGCCTTGCTCTCCCACAGGAGATTTTTAAGTCCAATGAGAAGGAACGTTAGAATATGTGCCCAGGCAGGGGGGAGGGGGAGGGCAGAGGCTAGAAGCGCTAGCAACAAAGTCACCAAAGAGTCCGAAGTAGATCTTTTTTCCCCTCAAAATTATAAATCATCTTGGTGGTAAACATATAATAAATTAAAGACTACTTTAATCGGCGCGCCCAGCACCTGAGGCTCAGGAACCCGGAAGTCACTCAGGCAGAACAGGAAGAGAAGAGTGACTTAGGCTTCCAATATCCAATATATAAACAAAATTGAAAGCCTGAAACTCCATAAACAAGGAGGAAGAAAGGAAAAAAAAAGTATCAGAAGGAGGCAAGCAAAACCATCCACTAACATAGTGAAAAAACATTTCTGATTTGAATCACAAAATGGAAACCCACATGACAGGGACACGACGAAGGGACAACATGGGAAAGGCACAGGATAATCCCATACCAGGCTCTACCAAACCTGTAGGAGATAGTTACAATGGGATCCGCTTGGAGGTGACCCAAGGAACAGATCTTAGAGGAATAACTGCAGACCTATGCAGAGAAATTAAAGAAAATAAAAAAGAATTCAGAGAACTAAAGAGAGAGAATGAAAAACTCAAAAAGGACCTAGAGGGATACAATGACAAACTCCAGAAAGAACTAGAGGGAGAAAAAAAAACAAATTCTGAAAGGAAGTAGAAACACTAAAAAAGGAAGCCAACCAATGAAGTAAGGAGCACCAAGAAGAGATTGAAAAGCTCAAAAAGGAAATGGAAATACTAAAGAAAACACAGGATGAAACGAAAAAGGAATTAGAATACTCATCCAATTAAGAAAAAGGGAAAGGAAAAGCCCTCAGAAGTAGAATGGAGGAAGCAGAGCAAAGAATATCAGATCTGGAAGATAACACAGAGAAATTAAAAAGCTCAAATAAAGACTATGAAAAATTTAAAAATACACAAAAGTGGAACACCCAGGAAATATGGGACACTATGAAAAGATCAAACCTCTGCATCATAAGAATAGAGGAAGGAGAAGAATCTCAAGAGAATAGTATTGATCAGATCTTCAACAGAATAATAGATGAAAACTTCC